>VZTV01026775.1:0-12618 GCA_013400875.1 Anhinga rufa
CCCGCCCCTCCCTTTCTCCCTACGGAACGCGTTGTTTGAGGCTGTTCTTCCTAAGTGTCAGTCGGCGATTAAGTTGGAAGGAGCTGTAGTGTCGGGGCATAGGCAAAATAAGGGACAGCTCTGCACCCTGCGAACAGCCTTGCGTCTGTGCTGCACCTCTCTGTCTTCCCTCTCCTGGATTCTGAGGGTTTGTTGGGCTTGTAATTTAAAGAAGAATCGAGCTAAAACGCTTGACACGTGTTGAAGATGTTGGAAAAAATGGTGGGATTTCTGGCTTTGGGATCGTGCTGGTGTTGGGAAAGCTGAAGTGGAAGTTGTCCCCTTCTGCCTCATCTCTCTGGAATCTGGAGACTGTATTATTCCGTGTTTTATTTTGAGGGGACCTGCCTGCAGCGTCTGACGGCTCGCAGGCTGATCAGAATTTAACTGAGTCATGGCACTATAAATGTTCAGAGATACTGTAAAGCTTTATTTAACAAAGAGTGCGACTCCAGGCTGCGAAGACCCGCGGGGAGGAAGCAGCCACTTGTGGAAAGGGGGTGGTGTACCCCTGCGTGAGTGGTAGAAAGCCGCCTTCTTTAATGTCCAAATGCCATTTACTGTCTCTGGGGCTGACTGAGCACACTAGAAAGTGGCACGTTAAGATGCCATATGACAAAAGCTTTCTGAGCTGAGGATATTTTTGTGGTTAAAATCTGATTTAATGGTATCTGAGTAATCGTTGCTATATGGGCAGCAAGAACTGGCATCTCGGAGAGCAAAAGTTCTTGTCCAGATTGGTGCTCGGGCAGGCTTGGGGCTCGTGCTGTCTGGGGTAGTTCTCCTCCCAAGCTTGTGGTTGCAAAGTCTGACTTGTTATTTTATCAGCAGTCTCTTGAGATAGAGTTGACGTTGACTCCAGAGCAATACAGCAAGTTTGAGCGAAATGTGTACGTAGGGGCGTATGTTTTTGCGGAGTGGGATGGAAGAGGTAACGAGTAGCGACTGCGTCTTTCAGGTAGGGGAGAAACGTGACCTCCTGCTAGACGGGCCTACAGTTCTGAGTTACCTATGAGCAAGAGCTGTCCATGGCTTTTTGTAGACCGTGCACGCACAGAACACAAGGTGCTGTCAAATGCCAAACCGTACGGGAAGGATTCTTTTTTTTCCTATTAGTCTTGGGTTAGAAAATTACCAGATGAAAACATGATCTTCCTCTCTGCTGCCCGTACTTGTTACTTTTTCTAAAGTGAAAGATGTGCTAACCAAAATTGGAGGAAAATAAAATCACCAATATTTATTATAGTCATAAAAACTGTGTTGATAAAGAAGTAAAAGTGAACTAATGTTTTTATATCGCAGACCTAAATGGGTGATTTAGGTGCTGGCTGTATCACCTGCAGTGTTTGATAGCTGTGCTTAGGGTGAGTGTGTTCTGTGAAAGGCATCAAGGAAATGTCTTTTTTTTATTTTTTGCGAATTGATTCAGTAAAGGTGATAGAACTCAAACATGAATTAACTTTATGGTGATTATATTTGCCTGTAGGTTTTCCTTAATGTGGGATTGGTTGAAAAGAATCGACAAAGGCTTGCTTGCTTAAAGCTTGTTTTTTCTTTTCAGAGCTAACTTTTATTTTTCTGCCTTTGAACACTGGCAAAAGGTTTCTGTAATGCCGGCTGTATTATTGTTAGCAGTGAGAGCACTGTTAATTTTACCAGTGACAGTGAGGGACATTAAAAGACAAACTATGTTTTGCGTTGCGCTGAGCACATGTATAAACTTGCCCAAGGCAAAGCCAGGGAGTTGCATTTCCCGCAGTCAGCTGTCTTGCTCAAGGGTTGTGCTTGACGCCTCCTTGCAGGGCCCTCGGAGAGGACATGAAGACTATAATACTTTGTTAATTTTAGAATAGCTCTTCCGAACTTGCCCGAATCTCAAAACCCAAATGGCTTGTGGGCTTTTTTTTTTCCCTGTATGTGAACATATAGGGAGCAGAGGGGGTCCAGAAGAGAGACAGGGGAGAGCGTGGGGTTTCCAGGTGGGTGCCTGGCGTGGGGGCACAAGACCCTTTGCAAGGGGGGCTTTGGTGGCCAGCCTCCCACGCGTGGGGCCTGCAGGCGGGAGAGGCTGGGCTCAGCAGCCCGGCTGATCTCCCAGCTGCTGGGCGGCATGCGCTGAGTGATGGGCTGGGTTACGAGCAATAAGTGGGATAAGTAGGATAACTATCCTATGGATTAAAAAAAGATAAATACCCTTTTGGGACAAGAAGTGCAAGTTTTGAAGTATAAATCATTACTGCTCAGCAGGGGTTTAATGACAGGCAAGTGGAATGATAATGTAGATAGGGAATGAAGCTGGAACAGGAGGAGAAGGTATGAAAGAATATGGACGAATGTGCAAAAAAGATAAAAAACATCATCTTGACAGTCTGTCTGAACAGTCTTAAACTAAAGACGAAAAGGTTAATGGTAACAGCATTTGTGGTTTGCTCGCTCTTCCTGCCAGCAGGCCAAACCGATAAGAACAGTATCTCAACCTGTCTATGGCAAACATGAAGAAAGTATTCAAAAGGCTTGTGGCATCGCTTCTGGATATTAGGGTGGTAGGGTTTTGCTAGTTGCATTTGAAAATACCGAATGGCAAAACAACATGCTATGGCGGGCCGGCATTGGGCCAGCATTACTTCAGCTGGACGTCTCTGGTGATGTAAAAAGTTTTCTTGCATTCTGGGATGGGAAGATCTGCCTGGGGAAAAGTGGGCGGAGGGATTCTTTTGGGTGACGATGAATGCCTGCACTTTAGTGTTTCTGGATTATTTATTTCAAATACTTAGAAATGTTAACGGACCTATTTAGCACTTGAAAGAATTAATTTGGTAATTTATTTGGCTGCCTGTTGCAGGTCACTTGGCTTGATGGTTGAAGGAGAATAGGAACTAAGACTCATATAAATGAATACGCATGTGTAGAAAGGGGAAGAAGCAGTTGCTAGCCATCTTAGTTTGGGTCAAATCCCTCCTGGCATAGTCTTCTCATACTTAAATTGTTACAGGAGCTCATTGCTCCTGTTTAATTGCATGTCTTGAGAGAAACCCTGTTTTCATACCGCTTATTTATAAATACCATTGTCTTCAGCAGAGGAAAACCAGTTTTGCTTATAGACAAAATCAGATTAAAAGCAGAAGTTACAGATCTCCTATTAGTCACCCATTTCTAAGAGCTTGAATTTAGTGTAGGAAAGAAGCTCAGCGTTGAGAAGACTTCTGATGGGCTGCTTTTCTTCCTCTCCAGAAAGAAAGTTGTGAGGGAGTCATCAGAGATCAGGTGCTAGATGTAAAATACTCTTGACCAAAGCTATTACTTGGAAACAAATAAGGGAGGATTTAATTTGCCCCCCAAAGTGCTTCGTGAATTTCAGTGTTGAAATGTGTTTAAGTAGTATGTCTTGCTCACAGAAGAATGGTATTTTTGTTCTTGTTGGCGCTGGGCTGATACTGCTGCTCTGATGCTGATGTTTTTCACAGCAAACTTTTAAGATTCACACCTATGGGCTTTCTACTTCTTCTCTGTGTCCCACCCCAGGGCTTGCCCTAGAGGTAGAAAGAAATTACTATTCTTGCCCCAGAGACTGTGTCCTGCTGGTGTGGTTTGTGTCATCACCTATCCCACTTCCAGCAGTTCATAATGCAAAACAAATCAGCATTCAAAAAACTATAAGGTGTGCAAGGCAAGTGATCCAGATGTGAAGTATTTGGGAATAAAGTATTCTAGAAAAGCGTGCTTTTTTGTGTTTGTTTTTATTTTTTCNTTGAAGGAATATGGAGTTTTTCCCAGAAATAACAACTACTTTTGTTCTCTTTTCTCTGAAATCTTACAAACCTTCTGTAGTCGCTTGGAACAACACAGAAAAGACTTTTTAATGCTGACCTAAAGGAAATCCTGTCCATACATTGAACCTTGATGGCATTACAATGTGGGGTGTTTGTTGGGTTGTGTGGTTTGGTTGGTTGGGCTCCCCCCACCACTAGACAGAAATAAATATGTCTCTAGGAATACTTAAAACCACTTGTCAGTGGTGGAAAACATTATGTCTACATCTATAGAATAGAAATACTGGAATTAACTATTTTCCTCAAATTAAGGTGACTTGAAAAGAATAATATGTTTTTTTAAAAGCGCTGCTTCCTTCTGGTCTGAGGGACCTCTTGTCCCATTTTTCCTTTAGTCACAAAAGATTCCCCATGCAGCTTATTTGCCCTTTCAGCAAAATGGGGTTGGGAAGGCTTTGAACTATGTTTATTCCCACCTTTGTCCTGTACCCATCATTTCTCTGTTTATTTTGACTGCAATGGTAGCTTTAGCTCTGCCACCCCTCCTCCCAATTGAATCCAAATGTTGAGCATTGCTACTGTTCTGTGGTGCAAATTGGCTTTTTATTTTGTCACGTATATAGGGGAAGGACTTGAAATAGTGTCTGCATGTAGAAGTTCAGGGTATATACTTGTTTTGGGGTTCAATTGCATCTATTCTTTCTGTTGGGTCTTGATGCTGGCAGTAGTCAGCATGCTTCTGTTATCTTTCACATACCTGAAAGCTTTGAATAGGTCTTTTTTGGATGACGACCTGTCTATCAGCACCTGTATCTTTTTTGTTGTTGTTTTTTTTTTTTTTTTTCCAGGTAGCTTGCTGCAGTGCTCAGAGTTAGGTGTTTTCTCTAAGCTGGCTTTAGCCTGAGTGATTTTGCAGAAGGGGGAAATGCTATGAGCTACCCCCAGTGTACCCTTCCCATTCTGCCCCTCTCCACCCAGCACACCCGTAGCCACCTGTGGGGTCCTCCTGTGCTGGAGAAATTCTCTATTTAAAATGCTTTTGTACACTGTTTTCGTGAGACCAGAAGCTAAAGGTGACGAGGCAAAGAGGAGAGGAACTCTCCCTCTGCCAAGCCAGAGGAGGGGAAAGTTCAGCCAAACGGGAGAAACTCTATATTTTTCTTCTTATATTTTATTGTATTTAAATTTGACTCTAGGCATAATAAACTTGCTGCTTGGGTGGTAACTTGGTGACAGAAGATTTAACACAACTTTTAATAACAAGGTTCATCACAAGAAAAAGGCTGAATTAGTACAAATAAACATGATCTGGGCTAGCTGTAAGTTTGCATCTTTGAGCAAAAGTTTGCTTAGGAATAATAACACGGAAGCACCGAGAAGAATTTTTAAGGTGGTGCTTGTGATGGATAATGTGTTCTAACTATAATATCATTTACTAAATATCTCAAAAGCAAGTATTACAATTTACTGGTTTAAGTTTTTCTAAATAATTTTGTGGCATTTAGCATTTCATTCACCAGTTATACTATGCTCTTGTCTTTTCCGTGTTTATGTATATTTAAATTAATGGGGGCTTTTTTAGAAATAGGATTTTGACGTTCATAGGTGTAAGTTTGAAGTGTTAAGCAGTAATTGCTATGTAGGAAGGAGGGCTTTCATGTCACAGCTGTTTTTTGAATGAAAGGAAGAAAAAGAGGACCTTGGCTTTGAATCACAGTTGAACGTTGATTTTGTTCTTGCAGACATACTGTCCAGTTAGACAGTACAAGTATAGACTATGCAAGTTGTTTGTGCTTGTTTTACTGATGTTTCCTTTTGGAAGATTTTGATTTTGAAGTTTGGAGCTATGCTGAGAGAAGGGGTTAAAAGAGTCTTGGTGGATGGGATGTTGTTTTGACTGGGTGGAATGTTGACTGGCATTTAACTTGACTGTTTGGGTGGATGGGACATTGATGGGTGGATGGGACATTGATGGGTGGATGGGACATTGATGGGTGGATGGGACATTGATGGGTGATTTGTTGACTGTTGGGTAGGTCGGTGGGGGTGGCAGGTTTTGTGGCGCCTGTGATTTGGATAAGAGCCAAGGACGACCTGAGTCTGCGCAAAGCAAGGGGTTAATTGGAGGTGACAAGGGATTCCTTAGAGGTGATGAAGAAGAGTCATCAGCCTTCATCCCCACGACCCCATGCGACCACCACCAGAAAACACTGCGCAAGCGCAGTTGGAAGGGACTTCTAATTTTAATACGAAGCGGGGACAGGTCATACATATGTAAAGACCTGTTAGGAAACCTGACGTATATGTAACACTTGACTGTATAAATTTGAAGCGAGTTGCTGCGCCAGGTGCCCAGGACTTTGGTGGGACTACCCCCCCGCACCGTGCTGCCCAGCGCTGAATAAACATACCTAC
Source organism: Anhinga rufa (assembly GCA_013400875.1). NCBI lineage: Eukaryota > Metazoa > Chordata > Aves > Suliformes > Anhingidae > Anhinga > Anhinga rufa. The sequence goes on from VZTV01026775.1 coordinate 6,225, forward strand.
TTTACAATCTTATAGATTGTGGAGTCTGCTTTCCGCATGTCAATGCTTTTCTTCTGAAATAGATCTGCTTTTTGCAGTTCTTATTATCCAAAATAAAGCATTGTTTTCTGTTACACCAGCAATAAGAAAGTAGGTAGAGGTACATTGGATAGGAAAAATTGGTATGCAGACTTTCATAGGGTGATTTCTGCTGTTCTTTTCAGATCAAGCATGGAATTGTTGAGGAAGAAAATTAATGCATCCTTGGACTCCTGAAGGAAGAGCTTTCCTGATGGGACCACTTTCAAGGTAAATAATTTGTTTGGGTTATTTACCTTGTCTCTTTGGTTTGGGGTTTCTTATTTGTCTTGCCAAATCTATCATACAACTGTCTCGGTGTGTAAGTCTTTTAGGATTATAATATGTTTTGAAGTGATACATTTTCAAGTTAATCACTCTCTTTTAGTGTAAGACTTTTAGTATGTGGCAATTAAAGAGAAATAAGTATTTTAGAAGCCTTTGAACTTTTTGTGTGGAAGTTGCTGGTAAGTCCTGAAGATTTAGCCTGCTTGTTTGGGAGATAGTTGCTAAGTAGAGAAGGACCTGATTTACATGTAATTTCAGAGTGAAAGAGAAGATTAAATAAAACTTACTGTGTTACAAACTATTATTTTAAAAAATAAAACAGATCCAAATTGAGTTTCTGTGGCAAGTGCCCGTCACAGTAAAACCATTATTAGATATTGCATTACAATGGCGTGTAGACACTTAGCACCACTGTCATTTTGTTTGGATCTGCTCCCTTGGTTCCCATTTCCTAAATCCTATTTTTCTTTGATACTGGGGAATAATTCCCTGAGTGTTGTCCAGTGATTGCTTATGTATATGCACTTTGGTTTGTGAGTAATTTTATCCACTTGAGTAGGCCCACTGTACTCGGTGGGCCTACATGCATGCCTAAGAACTTGAGAATGCTGATGAGCATAAAGAATACAATTTGGGCATGTAATGGTTGACAAGCAGTTGTTGTTTTGTTTCTGGTCTCTCCTAGGACTCATTTGCATTGCCTCCAGTGGCAACTTTTGTGAGCATTAGTAGGGAAGGTCTAGAAGCTGGAGGCAGTAATACCAAATCCCAGCCTGCAAAACTTCTAGCGTATCTGTTGTAATGGCACGGATTGCAGATGCAAGGATATATTTTTCTTCTTTTAATAAATCCACGTGTTGCTTGACTTCATTTGAATATAGCATTGGTCTGTGTACTGCAGTTTGGGCATCTCCAACACAATGGAATATAGCAAAGTGAATTCATTAGAAAAACACCTTTGCTTTTTAAATTGAGGAGATTTGGATTTATCCAGAATCAGTGTTTTGGAAATAAAGGGAAATCAAGATGAGGGATCCATTTCTGCCTCCACCCCCAGATGTCTCCTATTTGACTCCTCAAAAAAGGACGACTAGCATAGTTGTATCATTATTAGCTGTCTGAGCAATTGTACTTACAGGAAAGTTAATTGTGTTACTTGCTGGTCTTATACTCTGTAAGATAGGCACTTTGGAATTCAAACACAATTCATTAATTAGCTATTTAAAATTTAGGAATTATTTTGATCAGCAGCAGATGTTCACTTATACAGCCTTAACAGAACTTAGTGGCTTTTTTGGCAAAAAGCTTTTTGAAATCTTTCGCATCTTCAAAAATAGTTAAAGTAATTCAAAGCTTTGTTTCAAGATTGTCACTTCTGTTTAAAAGCATTTCTATGTAGTCAGAGTTGCAGAAGTGCAAGCTGTAAATAAGGGTCTTGCACCAAGTATTCAGCTCATCAGTAAGGTGGTTAAGTTAAAGATTTGGGAAAACGTGTGTGTTTGTCAGTGTATACTTGCTGGCAATCTTGACATAGTTTGCATTCTTTTTTTCAATTTTTAACCAGCATTACAAAACAGTTATTGTTATATGTGCTATGTTCTGGGTTGGATTTTTTGTTTGGGTTAGGTTTTTTTTTTTTTTTTTTTAGATCTTGGATGGGGGGGAAGAATAGGTTTGTTCATTGGTTATAAGTACTAATTGTAGAATACCTGTTTTGGTATACAAGCTTGCATTGCATACTGTCGTAAATAGCTTTAACGTGGAGTACAGTGGAGTTGTGTCTTTATCAGAGATTTGTTTTTGTCACTGGAATTGGATTTCTTGTTTTAAGTCAGAGTTCTGGACCATTAGGATAGTCTTCCCCTAGAAGAGTACTGCTCTGCAAACATAACTGTTGATCTTGTTGATGCCATGTAACCTTCATGAAGTAAGACGCACAAGAGGGGAGGGTAATTATGCTGTCTAAAGTTGAGCTTACTTCAAAGAAAAGTTTAACATTGAGCTACAGTCTATAAATTACATCCTTACTTTTAAATTTATGCAAGTCTGAGAAACTTCAAAAGTTGCAACTCATGAAAAGATACAGATGAGAATGAACAGCTAATACTAACTGTTGTCAAAAGAACAAGGTGGTGACTCAGTGTGAGCAAGGTTGGCAGAGGTGGCCTTTAATTGAGGAGGAATTGGTCACTGTAAAACACTTATGCCTTATTTTTAATGACAGGGTTTTAGAGAACAGCAAATGAGTGTAGTGTGATCTTGGCTGATAGTATGCGCTTTTCTTGTTGGATAAATACCCAAAAGCCTGAGGATATGAAGTTGCAAACAGAAGTTTCACTTATTTTTTTTTCCTTTCTCCTCTGAAGAGGAAGAGGTAGGCTGTACAAGTGGAAGAAACTCCACTTCTTTGCTGTGAAACTGATTAGTGTTTGGATATATTTTGCCTTTGGGAATGAACATAGTGCTTCCATTTTGTCAGTCCAGGAAATTTGGTAAAGGCATTGGTAACTTGCAGGGTAGAGAAACATCCCTTGTTCTTTCTGTAGCTTGGCATTTAATATTTTACAGCAAACTTTTAAGTTTAACATATTTGAACTTGTACTAGATAGGGTTAATAGGCTAGAACAAAAGGTCAAAGCATAAGGCATTAGGCTTAATTAAGGGAGAGCAGGAGTGGCGGGAGTATGTGACAGTTAAATGGGTTTCCCACAGACTAATGTCTGTTACAGTGCAACCATGCCTCAACTTAAGTGGGTTATTTTGTGCAAAGGGCAGCAGTGATTAGCAGTTTGACATGCCAGACGTTTCTGGCCAATCCCATCTGTTTTGGAGGTTAAAAAAGCACACCTTTATGAGCTGATAGATTGATTTGTGTGCCTGTCTGGTAAAGATTAGAAGTCCAAGGCCGGTGCTGTAAATGCCAGTTATAGAATATTGTACTTTCTTAGTTGCTCTTTGTTTAAACTGTCAACTGTGTTGTAATGGGTCTAACAGCTATAAAAGTGACGGTGCAATACAAAGAACGTGGCAGGGCTGCTGCGGCAAGTGTTTTGAACCAGAAGGGTCTGGGAGGAACACTTCCTCCTTCGTCAGGTTTGTTTTGAATGCAGGCCTGTAGGCTTTGGTCATCTTGCAATGCTTTGCTTGGAAGGGGAATCGAGCTTAATGCACTCCTACGTAAGGCTCACGCCTTTTCTTTATAGCAATCATTGCTAATGTGCTTGTCCAGAGGTTACGTGCCTCAGTATGAGCAGCTTTCCAGTTCAGAGCGTGGTTGGCTAGAAGGGGATTTCAGTACTTAAAAGGCTTCAGTATTTTTCTTAACTTCATTATGCTCTCTGCATCCTCCCATGCCGTTGCTTAACTGGGATAGGTGCATATTTTGTTCGTTTTTTTCCTTTGTAGCTCTCTGGATAGTTTTTCTGATTGTATCATGAGGTTGCCTTGTAAGCCTAAAATAAAATAGGTAGCACAGTAAGTCTTGACTTGTGTTTCTTGTCATCTTTATGACTCTGTAAAGTCAAAGTTACATTACATTACTAATATAAGCCAATTAATAAATCGTTAATGCAATAAAACTGTTTTTGATAATGTTCAAGGTTTATACATAGGTGAAGGTGTTTTTCCTACTTAAAAATCAAGCAGAGGTCAGACTGTATTGTAAGATAACTGACTGTGGCCCAAATGATATGTGATAGCTTCAAGACCAATGAGTCTTCCTCACTTTAAATAAAAACATGATTTTAAATGAAATTGTTAACTATAAATGTATTTAGTGGCAACATACTGATTAATTTCCTTTTTGTATTTTGTGAAAATTAGATATATGTGCTTACTTAAAATTAATGCCTAAAGCTCTCATTTTTAAAAGACATTAAGTTTTCCCTATTCTCTCTCCTCTGCATTTAAGCAATGACACTTGTAGCTAAATAGGACTGAGAAATAAAAGTGCATGAAACTAACATTTGGCACCTTGCATTTAACATTCCTACATTAACTTTAAAATTAGTCACCTGTGTTAGATTTCTTGTTTTTCTCCTTACAAACATGATTTTCTTTCCCTTGCTCAATTAAAAAAAAATAAAATTGAAGGTAGTAATGTCTTGATATTCATACTATAAAGACTGCTCCATGTACCTGAGCTGTACTTTTGCTCTAGCAGCTGTGGCCTGTACCTGAAGAGATTTACTAATTTGTGATTTATGAGCAACTTGTCTTCACCTTATCTAGCTTAGTAAGAGCCACCTTAGTTTTTCTTTTGTTCTTGTAAAAGTCTCCTCCTTTTACTTCTGTTTGAAATGCCTAGAATATTTGCAGTGTCCTTTAGGATGAGCCAGGCAACATCATTATCTTGCAGTTTATTTAGTAACATGGAGCTGAAATGGGCATATGCAGCATCATGTTCTCTATGGAATAATATCTATTTAAATGATTTGGATCTAATACATATTTACATGAAAAAACATCTTGCCCTTCTCTGTGGGGAGAGAAGGTGAACAAGCATAAATTTCATAATACTCATTGCTTCTCTTGCACTAAATCATACTTAAATTGCAGAAGGTTGTTGGCTTGAGAGTTGTGTAAAAAAGTGCTTGGCTAGTAAAGTGAGGGTGCAGGGAGATCTATCTAATTTAATACTAAGAAAATGTTGTCAGCTGCAGTACATTGATATGGGATTGCCTAAATCCAAAAGCCGTACTTCAGATTTTTGTATATGCATATTTGTAATATCTTCATGGTTATAATACACAAACTATAATCCTGAAACAATCCATTAGTGCAGTGTGCATGTATGCTATATTTTGGCTAATTTGATTGCTATTGATCACACCTGAGGCATTATCTAATATCTTGGGAATGGGATGGACGTTGTGTCTGCTTTTCTGCTGTTTTAGGGCAGAACATGCTTTATCAAGTTTCTTATGACAGTCGTCATTAAAATCTTTATAATTTGCTGCTTGAGTGTAATTAGCATTTCCTGCTCTAAGGGTAGCAACAGATTGAATAATAAAGGTTTTCAGGTAGCACGATAAAGATTGTATTCAAGACTAAACACAGGATATTTTCTCCCCATATCTTAAGGATATAGTCTAGCTTTGTTGATGAGAGTGGAAGTCTAGGCAGTGATTTTTATTGAGCTTGGGCTTCTCTCTGAGTTTGCGCAGTTCATGAAATACAGTAACATGGAATCGGTATGGTGGCTTCTCCTCTGCTGTTCCAATTTCATCATTGGATAAATACCAGCAAAACTATTCAGTTTAGCATTACTGAATATAACAGGGCACTATATATCTCTCCTTTTGTATTGTGCCTTTCTTGTGCAAAAAATATTTGCACAAGACATTCATATGGCTTGACTGGCCATTAGGTGTTAAAAACAATTCTAAAATGTCCATTGTTTTCGACTTTGAATAGTCTTCAAAAAAAAAAAGAAAGGATGCACTCAGTTTTTGGTGTCCAGAGGATTTGCTTTTTTCATGTAATCATGAAAAAGCAAGTACCACTTAGTTGGTATCCCTGACCCTTTATAAACTGGGTAGAAAGGATGCTGTACCATGCTTGTGTGAACTGGCCGGCTATGGATTTCTCCCTGTTTTAGATTTCCATACTCTTCGACCTTGTAGTCATTGACTTTGGTCTGGAACAATTTCAAAGTCATGTAAATGAATGTAATTAAGGTATTGCTTATCATCTTGGAGAGTTCACAGAGATGCTTATTGGCTAGAAAGGTTTGTTTACTTAATATGGAAGGTTAATATAAGGTTAAATTTTGCTGTGTAAAATGGCTTCATAATGCTTTTATTTAGCAGCAGAAGAAAATAGTGTTTGAAAAGGCAAATAATAGTTTTATTTGACCTCCATGTATTTCCTGTAGCTTGCATTATTGGGAAAATTTATCTTCATTGCATAGTCTTATTAGAGTTTTCCTTTCTCTTCGTTCTACAAAGGGAACCTCTCAGAACGATTTGTAGGCCTTTGTACAGGAAAGGAGCTACATTAGGGCAGGAAGTGCAAAAATACTTGACAATAATTGCTATAAGTAGTCCAT
>VZTV01026776.1:0-11473 GCA_013400875.1 Anhinga rufa
GAGGTTTTCCTCAACATTTTTAATTATCCATAGTAATTACTGGTATGTGATAATTCCAAACCATAATGAAAAATGTTTAAAAAAAAAACGTCACTTATCGTGAATGCAAAATATCACACAGAAAAATATATATTTTGCATTTGCTTGCAGAAGCAACTTATAAACCATATCCATACGAGCAGTAAATAAATATCCTCTTTTGCCAATGTGAATTTTGTACCTTCCACCCACAAGTCAGCGGCAGAATTTTTGCTGACAAAACCAATGAAAACTATACGCCCACCAGCAGGGAGCTGAAAATTGGCAGTGCCTTACTAGTACAATGTCTTACTAGTTGCAGTGTCTTATATTGCAAAAGTGTTAATAATAAAGCTGTTATGTTTTCTATTTTAGACTAAGAAACAAAGTGGAAAAAGAACTGGATATTTTTTCCCCAAATAGCAGTTTTGGAGGGGGCAATATACATATATAGATAGATAGATATATACACACACAGAGACAAGCTTCTTATCCTTGATTCAGTGGATCCTTCACTGTAGAAAACTATAGTTTATATTCTGAAACTACTTTTAGGAAGGAAATAATTGATTCACCTCACTGAGGGATTTAAAGATGTAGGTGAAGGCCAACGGTCCTTGTGCTTTTGAAATATTTTATTAGGTTTGTACATGTACTTTAGGTGTTTATATATTTAAAAAAACCAAACAAACAAAAAAACCCAAACACAAAAACCACCCCAAAAAAACCAAACAAACAAAACAAAAAAGCAACCCAGCTTATCCTGGCCCAGCATGAATTATACAGACCACAAGTTAAAAAACTTTGCATTGTTCCTAGCCTTCCTTTAGCGATGTAGTCTCAGCTCTTTCTAAGCCCTCCACTAGGTCTACAGGTCTCTGCCAATACATTCACCCCTTCCTGCAAAAGGTATGAAAGAACCAGAAAAAAAAGTGCAATTAAATAATGACTATATGTAATTTCCTGTAGTCACACCTACCAGTTTTTCCCCATGAATCCCATTTCTAGGACAGTTCCACAAAGAAGCTGGGGAGTGAGTCAAGCTTTAGACCTAGAACTTGTCAGCTCCCTCCACTGTTGGATGAACACACTGTGAGTCCTTCACCCAAGAGGCAGAGAAAGCTTTGCAATTATGCAGTCAATTTACTTCCTAGAAGTTCTGATCTATGCTGCAAGGCAAAGAAAGCTTGATCAGGAACACCCAAATACTGTTTACAGTATTGCATTTGCAGTAGGGGAAAAACATAGAAGAAAAATCTCTAAGCAATCAAACAGGAACTGTTGAGCTGGATCAGTCCATTGTTCTATCTAGTTTGGTAACCCACCTTTCCCAGGCTGTATTGGTCGAGAAGGGTATGCTGTCAAAGAGAAAATAATAGATGCTGATAGAGTAAAAGAAGGGATGCTACAAACAGAAACCAAATACAAAATAATTACTTTTGGACTAGAGCTATGTGGTCTTATAAATTTGAAAGGATTAGACTAGGACAGGTGTATTAGAGGTGGAAAATCCACTCTAAGACAGAATCAAACAGGATAGAAGTCACAAAAGCACTCCTTTTTCCTCATATAGTTGCCTTGGTTTATTATAAGCAGCTAGATGAAACTAACTCATGAAGTAAATCTCCTCTGTATGCGTGCATCAGTTGGTGACTTTTCCTATGCCCAGTTCAGACCAGAGATAAGAATTAAAGTTAAACCATCTCTTAGAAAATTAGCAGTCTATAACATTGCTTTTGGCCTCCTTGGAAGAAGCAGATGGAGAAAGGGACAAGGGAGTATGACATGGTTTTAGTTTATATGAAATATAAACCATGGCTAACAGGACATACAGAATGACACCCTGGTCTGCTGTCCTTACTCCATGATATATCACTGCGGATACAAAACGGAGCAGAGATAACAGCTAGGAGTGTCATCTCAACACCAGAATCCCTTCATGGACAAGGGATTCCTGAAAGAGATACAGATTGCAGAGATGATGAACCAAAACTGGGATTCACATGTGGCCACTGAGGGCATGGCAGCCAGGGCATGGCAAGGGGGATGGGGGGCAGGAGAGCACTTCTCAGACAGTAGCCACCTTCCAGAGAACAAGGGAATCCATTCCAGATTGATTCCTGTGTCATCCTGAAACAACCATCAAGATTTGTTTGCAACTTATATGTTCTCCATAATACATTAAGAAGTACTAACTACCTAATTGCTGCCAGGATGCTTTCAGCGCATGCATTTTCTTCTCCCACTTTAGCCAGCCCTTTCTATTATGCTGTTACCCTATTAACCATTTATCAAATGTTGCACACTGAGTAGTAGTACCTAGGCCAGAAAAATGGACAGAGAATTTAACATTGAGTAATGGACCATGCTGCAGAATTAGATATCAGCAACAGTCAAATCAGGGACCTCAGGACCCTGTTGTCCTTCACCAACCTAGGCAGAGATAGCTATAAGAAATGCATAGGCTACACCGTTACACTCCCCAGCACAAGCATTAGGAAGAGACAGTCTCATGTGAAAAGCTGACACTTTTTTTTCCCCCACACAGATGGTGCATTTGCAATTACTTTTTTTCTAAATTTTTCTTTGCTCAAAACTTTCCTTTAATTTTTAGTTACCCTGCCACCCTGCTTGCCCACGATGCCTATGTAATTACCAGCAGCGAAACCACCATCATGCTGTAACATGGACACTCAATAAGAGATATATGCAATACTAACAGATTTAAAACCAAATTGAGAAAGAAATTCAGACTAAATGGGGGGGGAGCTAGCAGCACTGATATAAGAAACTAATTTAATAACGTAAAACCCATATTCATTTATTAAGCTTCGCATTTGAGTCCTGTGGCAAAAACATGCAGCCAACATCACTCAAACTACTCAAACTAAAATGGGATGAGTATATGGTTTTGAAATAATAAAAATAATAAAGCAAGAGGCATAAAATGCCATAACCAGAGGCTTTGGATTACACTTTATTGTAATTGTTACTAAGCACAACCTATTTGCAAAATGATTGCACAGTTCTCGCACCCAAAACATTAGGAAAAACATAGACCATAAGAGAACAGAGTAGCTTTTAAAAGCCCTACCCTGCCGTTTCAGCCAAAAAGTTGTCTAATAAAACTTCAAATATTTTGCACGGTCCCTGAAACACAGCTTCCCAGCTCGAGAGGCAGATGTGCTGGAGGAAGCAGGAGAACATCCATCCTGCCTTGCTAGCCTAAAACTTTCCCACCAGCTTGGCCACTACAGAATCAAAACAAGGGGCCAAAAGCTGTGCCGCTAACAACTACAGTTTGAAAGCAAGCGGTGGTCCTGAGTACATTTCTAAGCAGCTCGGTCCTGTTGCTGCATGCTGGGCAATCTCGGGGAACACCTACTTGACTGACACACACACATCCAAAAAGACATAGGCGGAGAAATCACTTCACCTTCACACCCTTAATGGGTCTCAGTGTGAGCACAGTGAGCTGCTTAGTCCTGGTCCAGACTGAGATAATTCATTGCATTCAGAAAGGCATAACTCCATGCTTCAGGGATGCCTCCGTAAATTAAAGTGAAATAAGCCAAAAGTACCTATATAACTGAGCAGCAGCTGAGTAGGGGCTGTCAGAAACACCGTTTCTGGATTCAGACACCTCACTTACACCTAGGAATGTTTTTCCAGAGATCAACGCCACATAGGAAAATGCACGTAGCATCAAACTACTAAAAATTCCTCTACTTCTGCATTTGGTCAGGGCAACAGCAAGTTTCCCTGTACTAAGCCAGGCAGACCTGTTATGGCCAGGGGATGGAAATCAAGCCCGACCTCAGCTCTGCCAATTAACGAATTACTGCATTTTTCCCCCCCCATCTCTTTTGCTGGCTGCTGAAAGGTGGTACAAGACTCTCAACTCCAGGCGCGTGCTGGGAGCTATGCAAAATCATGGCAAAATCTGATCCTCAAATAAAAGTGGGCCATGCTAATTGAATCAAAAGAAACAGCAGCTGAGGAAAACAAAGTCCTCTGATAAACGTTGGCCCTTTGATCCTCTAGTTTCCATAATAGTTGGAAATTAGGGTGGGCTGTCTGGATTTGAGCTGAACGTATGAAAGGATATGTTAAGTCTTTCTGTTACTGGCTAGGAATATCCTTACAAGCGTACTGGGTCTATTAAGTATAAGTGGAAAAGATTGGCGGTACACGCATTTAATGCCTGTATTGAGCTGCTGCGTGCTGGTGGTAACCATGTGGGTAACCACAGAAGAGGAAGCATGGAGACGGAACGGGAATCAGAACTACAGAGGGGCATGGGGAAGGATGAGTACAGGAGTCAGACAACAGGGATAGAGACAGAGAGCTCAGCAGAAGGAGCTTTCTAAGAGACAAGATGACATCAAGTGCAACACTGACAGAGCTACCAAAAGCAGCAGTTATGCATTAGCAAGAGCCAATAAAAAGGAACAGCTGAAAATGGGAATTATGAAGAGAGGGAATTAGATGCTCTTAAGAGGGAGAAACTACATAAGTGAAATTGCATCCCACAGAATGAAGAAAATATTTTTTAAATGTTGTATGTACATCTTTTAATGTTTTTTTCAAAACACACGAAATGTTATACAGTCGTGCATTTCATAGGAGGAAAATCCAAACCCAACAAATACCATCAGGTTGTGAAGGAAGCTGAAAGGGAGGCAAACGCCTTTGCCAAGCAGTTAGCAGGGAACAGTTAAAGTCAATACAGCTATGGACTGGCCAATGTGCTATGATTTTTAAATTGGGAAGGGAGGAGTTTGGATCATTTGTGAGTCTTTCCTTTCTAAGTGGAAAAACAGACATGATGGGGAAAGGGCAGAACAATAGAGTAACAGCTGTTTTATCCTCAGTGCTCAGTTTTACTGTATCATAGTCAGACTGGGCAGATAAGGACAGCCTGAAAACATCAGCAACACTTTTTGACACTAAGCCCAGTTAGAAATGTACCTCCCATAGCCAAGGGAGGAAAACAACCTGTTTACACTTGAAATTCTTGACTAGCTAAGCCCCTTACTGTACATGTAGCTCATTGACATCACACTACCTTTCTAATGCGCCTTACACTAAAACAGCACAAACCCAGCCCTTATTTCAGCAGCCGCACACCAAGCAGAGGCTGCAGAGCCTCCTTGCCTCCCTGCTCCAGGCTGCTCCCCGCTCCCCTCCTCCATCTGAGGCAGATCCTGTGCAGTCATTCAATTCCAGCCTTATCTATTCCCAATTACACATGGATTAAACTCAATATAGTGGTTTTATTACATGTGCAAATCCACTGCTGTTTAATCTTGCCAGTGCTGTTTGGTTTTGATATATTCTGACTGGCTTTCTTCTCAGCAGCGGGCTGAAGAATATTAAACACTTCGATGCAGTTACTCACACACACTTTCATGTCTGTTACTTATTTGCATTCTGTGACTATTAAAAGCAAGCATTTCCAAATCACAGACTACAGGCAAAAACCACAGCAAGAAGGTGCTGCGGTGAAGGGGAGCTTGAAGTCCTCAGCTAAAATGCTTCAGAAGTACGAGGTGATTCAGGCTTGCAGTGTTGGAAGACAGCAGCCCAAGGACATCATAGATCAACGCAAAACAAACAAACAAAAAAACCTCCCCAGATTGTCACCTTTCAAGCTGTTCGCTCAAATGCTATTGTAACCCTTAGCGACTCTATCCACTAACACCCAAGCACTGATGCAATATATGCAATGAAGCAGAACAACGACAGAAGAAACTGAGTTTCTTTGTAATGCTGTGTTACGCGCAGAGCAAGCGATGCTTTGCTAACCGTCCTCTGACTCTGCACGATGAGCTGACTCTTCTTCATGCCTGACGCGCACAGTAGGGGTGAGGGCCAAAGGCTGTGCTCACATGCTGGACAAGACCTACCTACCTTCTACTTCCTGAAACTTTTGATAATCAATGTCAAATTCAACTGTTCATTGCTCTTCTCTTCTGCCAGAGCCTCAGGTACTGGGAATTTCTACTAATTGCCGTAGAGGGTTTTCCCCTTCAACCAGTCTCACCTCCACTGCAAAAGAAAGGTCAGCACAGGATTCAACATTGTTATGGTTTCAGCANCATCATGCCCAGTATATTAACTGGGGGGAGCTGGCCGGGGCGGGCAGCAATCGCAGCTGGGGAACCGACAGCGTCGGTCGGCGGGTGGTGAGCGGTTGCACCGCTTGTGATTTTCTCTGAGTTTTGTTCTTCTCCCTTGGTCTTTCACTTTTAATCATATTATTAATATCCTAATCATTGTTATTATCATTACCATTATTGCTATTTTATTCTAATTAGTAAACTGTTCTTATCTCACCCCACGAGTTTCCTTGCTTTTGCTCTCCTGATTCTCTCCCCCATCCCACAGGGGTGGGGGGAGAGAGTGAGCGGCTGCATGGGGCTGAGTTGCCGGCTGGGGCTAAACCACGACAAACATTGTTTCCTTATTTCCTTAGGCAAGGCTTCAAAATGAATGATGAAATCTAATGGAAAATTCGACCTTTCACCCTCTTCATCCTCATTTCCCTGCAAAAGAGTTCTTCTCTCGCCAATGTTAGGCTCTGAGCCTCCAAACTGATCTTCCGCATGTATCCCATGATACGTGCAGGGTGCTGCTGGCATTTGGGGGGCTTACCTACAGCCCCTGGGCATGCACTAGGATAAAAACAACTAATAACAAGCAACAGTGGGCAGAGGCAATTGGGAAAACGCTAGCAAGACAAAATGAATATGCTTACTGTAAAGTTTCTTTTCCTTAAGGTAGGTAGAACATACCAGTGGTTTTGTTTCCTATACTAATTTCTTATAGTCCTTGTGTTACAGCATTTTTTGTTGTTTTTTTTGTTTTTCAGATGGTTGAGGGTGGGGAGCAGCTGACCTTTATCTTTTCAAGACCAATACATAACTGAGCAGAAAATGACTATGGGGGACACAGAGGGTGGTTTTTGGCAATAGGCGAGTGTAAGTAATGAGGTAAGTGAGAAGAGAATAAAATTGGAAAGTTCTCTAAGAGAATATACTTCATTCAACAATGAAGCCACAGGAACAACTTTCACTATAAGATTAGCAGCTGTCCTGAAACTGCCCATTCTTAGTTTACTAAGGTTTCCCTTAAAACTATTATGTATAACTTCCCTATAAACTGGCTAATTATCTTTTGTAGATCCACCTATCCTCTCCAAGGATTCCTATATCTATTAAGATCCTACTGGGAATTTTTTTCTTTCCTCAGTATCACAGGATATATATAGCATACATATACATAACACATGTATAACCCTTCAGAATCCTAAAAGGGCGATAGGACTGGAAAGGACCACCCAGTCACAACATTCAACTCTTTGCAACCACATAATAAAGATTTAGTTCAGGAAAGCCCACAAAGCACCCACTTCACACATGCCCTCACATAACACAAGCAACAAACAAGAAAAAAAAAAAAGACAAAAAAACCCAAACACAACTCTACCACCCAGGAGCTATTATTACATTAAAAGCCTAAAGGCCACCACAAATGAAATACGTCTCAGGAACAAACCACTCTCATGCAGTAGTAAGGAACATGCTCAGACCAATTCAAATACTCTGGCACCCTCCCAGTTCCAGGGATCTTGCCTGGGGTGCTGTGGCGCACACAGCCCATTAAGCAAGAACACCACAGGACCCCTTCTACCAACAGCTCCTTCTTGCAGCACAGTCCACCACCACTCCTAAGTATCAGCTGCCTGCACTTTCACTTGTCCTTCTGTTTGCTAGATCGCAATTTGGAGATGCAAGGAATTAAGACAGTCTTTTATCTTGCCGGCTTTCAGCTTTTTTTTGCTTTGTCCAAGTTCCTACCCTCATTCAGAGAAGTCAGCTAGTGAGTCCCCCAGCTCCTCTCCCTGGCCTCAGCCAGGAAGAAACACACCTCTGCCACTCCCTCAGCCCTTCCACTAGACCTCCCACAACTCTCCCATTACCTTCTTCAGCTTCCTCTTCCTTCATTGCTTCCATATGCTGCCCTACCCTCCTAATTTGGTTCAGCTGGGAAGAGTTGAACTTGCCTCACCTGGGACTCCAGGGGCCACATACATAATTCCACACACCAACACATTTTCTGCCAGGCTTGTGTGTTTACTGTTTTATACTTTCATGGTCAGCATCAGTACAGCAAGTGAGGACCTACATTCAGATACCCGCACACCAGATGAGACCATACCAATGTTACAACCCTATGCTGAAAATGCTTATGAAGAAAAAAGGGCAATGGTGGAGATTCTCATTATAACAGTACAAAATTATTTCTGTTTGCCACATTTTTCCCAGCTTTTTTTTTCTTAAACATTTACTTATGCTATAATACTATTATTTCATCCACTGATTGCCCGCTTTTTCCATGTAAGAATCTCAAACCCTTTGTAAGACAGTGGTCCAGGTTCATAACTGCCATTACAGCTCCTCAGCTCTCTGGAACTGTAACAGTGTCCATTAGCTGACTAACTGGTTTTTCACCTCCCGAGGCTGGTTTTAAAATAATATAAATAGGTATCCTCCCTGGTCTGCTCAGAAACATAGTTCTTGTTGTAGTAAGGCCTAAACTTTCTCTTCTCTTGAGATATGAGTTTATTAATAATGGGGGGGGAAGCAGGAAAGCAATAAAGATCAGCTCAAATCTCTCCAGGTTTTACTGCTTATAAAATCTCTTTCCCCAAGTTCACTTGATCCAAGCCCCTGTCCTGAGAGAGTTGCTCCTACCACATTATAATCGTGGAATAGTGAGTCCCCCATATTAGTGTATCTAAGAATGTTCACAGTGCTTTCCCAGAATAACTGATATCTGCCAGCAGGATGGAAAAATCTGTTAATATTTTTAAAATAGAACCTCTATTTTTGCCAGAAACATTTTATTATGAAATGCTGAAGATAGCCTGTTTATCTGAGAATGATCTGCAGAAGTGACTGACTCTTTAATTGAGACACTGGAAGGAGGAGGAAATGCCTCTCTGATCCATAGGGATCTTCTCTTTCTGAGGGAGGTTCAAGTGAGACTATCCCAACACAACCGAGAGGACCAGGTACCCCAGAGGGGCCATTGCAACCACAGTGTTTTTTCAGTAAAAGGGTTAACTTTGACATTATCTGATAATACCTGGCCAAAAGCTGCCACCTTCTGCACAGGAGAATCCCCATTCCAGTCATTGGGTACCCTAATTTTTAACCTACAGCAGGATTTAAGCCTGCACTAAGATATTCATCATTACCAGTTTTGCAGTATACTCACTAGGCCAATTTGCCTGTGTATGTATAATTACTTAACACACACACACACCCACACACACACCCCAATACAATTTTGGCTGATGGAGAGAATTTGGTGGAGTTTTTCTGAGCTTTATTTTACTCATTCTTGCATTACTTATTAAATATATCAAAAGTTCCAGAGGATATTTGAACAGGAAAAGAGCTTTGCAAACTGAGCTTCATTTCAAAGTTGATCAGGCCAAGGGCATGACCTGGCAAAAGTATGAAATCTTGGCCTTAGAGGAATTCAATGGGAGCTTTGAAGTGGCTTTTCCTGGAGTATTTAATTTCACCTTGAATTCCCCTAATACCCCTTTGGAAGTTTGCTACTGAAGAAACCATTATGTTTCCTTACATTGTAGGTCTATGTTGAGAAGTCTTTGCATGGTGTCCACACAAACAGCCAAAGAAGGAACTGTTACAGAAAAATGCAAAAAGAAAAATAATTAAAAAAAAATTCTTTCACTCTTAAGAAGGGAGAAAAGTTGAAGGAAAGAAAAAACACCTAAATCCACAGCTCACTAACAGATATCTAGAAATTTTAATTTCTTTTGTAAAGAACTGCCTTGAAAATATGAAATATTGACTTAGCATGAACTATTTTTAATTAAAAGGGGCTGATTTACCTCATTATAGTCCACTAATTTGAAATGTTAAATATTACTAAAATATCCAAATACACTAACTGAATATTTTCTGTGATATGGAAGATCAGATAATACTTTATAGTATTTCAATATGGTGGGGTGTTGAAATATTACTGTGGCCTTTCTCTCAGCATGATTTCATTTGGTTTTGCTTGAAATTGATTTTGACTTGAAACAAGAACCTGAAGGTCTGATATAACTTAAGCTGACCTTTATTCCGTCACACTGTTGCGTCATGCAATTCTGAAATAATTTTTCCCTGCTCTTTAATAATTCTTTTGCATATATCTTCATTCCTCTATAGTATCCATTTTAAGTATGTATTACAGGCTAATAGCAATAATAGCAGAAATTTCAAAGTGAAGTCCTTAGAACTATTTTGTTATACACGAACAAGAAGGCATATGAACTTTTCCTTGTCTTTCCATTCAAAATTCATAAAGTTTTAGCTTAGTTTGCACTAAGCCTGGTACCCACTGTTCTGTGATGGGCCCTTGCCTTTGCACTGTGATGGATTCTTACAGCTGTCACAGAGGGAGGATGGTATCTCCTAAATTCAAGAATCTACCCCCATGGCTATGTTAGTCAGCTAGTCTCTATAGGCAACTACTGTAGAGAAATAGTCTCCTCTGAATAGTAATTCAGAGCAGAAGCTTAATCTGAGGGAACAAAACTGCTCTTTAAGAAGCCTTTCCCTCTCTGTATTGATTATGCCATGAGCACAGAGACAATTAACCTCCTAACTAAGGCATATAAATTGGATGCCTGTACCTGGCAGTTTGAATGTCATGTCCTCTCTGCCTCCAACCAAAGTCACCTTACTAGCAAATATGCCAGGGACATAACTATATTATAGGCCTGCAACTCAAATTTGAGTTAATTTGAAACCAGGTATTGTTGTATAAGCTGTGTGAAAGCTGTGTGGTGCCTTAATGATAACTCAGGTAGGTCAGCAGTCATATTCACTGGAGTGAACATATACTAAATCAAAAGCATTTATAACCATAAAAAGTATATTGTTAAAACAACAACACCTAAAACTTTAAGGGCATTTGAATTTATTTCACCTACAGCCGCAGCTGAGGAAATAACATCTTGGCAAAAATCAGCCAGCTGCTGAAGGCAGGAGACACCACAGCTTCATGGTCTAAAGAGCTCTTGTAGGCAACGGTTACCAACGAAGGTTACCAATGAAGGTGGCACTTCTGAACCGTCTTCAAGAGATAAAAGGCCTCGTTCAAATCTAGTGCTTGGCTATGCAGCATCTGTAATTTTCGAGTATGCTTTACAGACTTTCTTCATTCCACACTGAAGGGTGAAAGCAGAATCCACCACAAAAAATATTACAAAAAAGTTTCCCAGATTCTTCAAATTCCACTTTACTCTCAGTCCTTTTTCTTGTTCTTGTCTTAATGGAAATTCTGGTGTGTATGGTGAAGAATGACCCACCCCCCAAGCAGACTTGTGTGACATAGCATTTGGGCCACACATAGTTACGCCACC
>VZTV01026788.1:0-10000 GCA_013400875.1 Anhinga rufa
GTTCTGTGATTCTGCAACCTCTATCTGAGCTCTGAGAGCTACTTAATTTCTTAATTCCAAAGTATCAGCAGTGCCTGTGGTCTTTTGTTGATGTTTGGAAATGTACAGAAAATGGCTTTTCCCGAAGAACAGATCCTGGTGCTTCAACCAGCGTTTCACCTCTAGCCTCGAGTAGACTTGTAGGTGTGTTTACATTTGAAATTCATTTGCATGTTCAAGCTGATAACAAATATGAAGATGCGGCTTTGAAAACACTTATTATTACGATGCAGGAATGCTAGCGTGGTTTAAGGTGACTTTGTGTGTGTAAGTTTAGGTGCTGATTTTGGGAAAAAAAAAGTTAATGTGATTTACAAAACAGGGCTTCCCCTGCGCTCCTGTGACAAACTGAGAGGTTCTGCAGCCATAAGCTTCCTTCCCTTTGTGCTAACACCCTCCGTGCCTGTTTGCAGGGTACTTTGTTTGCTTTATCACTGGGAGCAGAGCCAGAATCTAGCAACCACAGTGGGGACACGGAGGATGCCTTACTTTTCAAGCTCTATTTTTTTTTTTTCCTTTGAGTATCTGATGAAACGTGCATACCTTCCGTAATAATGGATAGCGTGGAAATGAAATTAGCTAATGAGCCAAAAGCATGTAGTATTGATGCTCTTTCTATAGCTGCTGAGGCTTCTAGAAAGGCACGTTGTCGTACTGAAGGATAATGTATTAATTACCGATAACTTTTTAAAAACAGGGTATTCCAAATGCTGCTCATGTAAGTAATAACATGAGTGTTCCAGCCTTGCCTGCTCCAACGGCACTCCTGGGAAATGTGGGAACAGTTCAGGGACCAAGTTCGGGTAACGCAACGTCGTCAAGTCACATCAAGAGCTCTAACGCAGCTGTAAAAGTGGGAGAAAACAAAGCAAGTGTAACAGTGGAAGCCAGTGCCGATAGCTCAAAGAAGGACCAGGCAAGTTCAAAGTTCAGAGTATATTTATATATACCATTTTATATATTTATATATACTCTCTATATACTCTCTCGATATATGTGTGTGTATATATAAATTCTGATATACTAAAAAACTGTAAACTCTGACGATACCCCTTCTGTATAATGTATATTATGTACACTATACTTTTGTGGCGGCCATAGGACATAAACTAGCGAACTGACTCTTTTTATGTAGTCATCTTTAAAGCAGCTCTATTATGAATATTTAGTTGCTGTGCGACAGCATTCTGTTCTTAGTAGAACACGGGCAGCTGTCATGAGAGCTGAAACGTGAGTGAGCACGGTGTTCTAGGTCTCTGTAGTAACTTTGTTCCTGTCAAGTTTTAATTTGTGATTGATAAAAAGATACATGTGCAGGCAATGAAAAGTAACACTCAAGTTTGTTTTCTCATCAGAAATTGTTAATTCAAGAAAAAGCGGCGCAAGAGGTGAAGCTAGCTATTAAACCTTTCTACCAAAATAAAGACATCACTAAGGAAGAGTATAAAGAAATAGTGCGGAAAGCTGTAGATAAAGTAAGTTGATGCAGTAATCTGAAATGCATACATTTCACCTGAGGTAGGGTCTGGGGTGGATTTCTCAGTCTTCTGGGAACAACTGGTAGTTGCTGGGAGAGGGAATAGGAAAAACAAAAAATCCGTCGTCTTTCTCCATCCACGAGAGCTTTCTCAGCTCCTCAGAACATAATTCACTTCTTGTGTGAAAGAGCTGAGTGGGGAATTCAGAAGTATTTGGGAAGCAATTGGGAAGTATTAGGAGTTTCCAAAGTTGTTCTGCCTGGGATGGAGAAACCCAGGGTGCCGCGAAGAGAAATCAATAATGTGGAACAGCGGCAAATCTCCTGAACTGTTTCAGACATTTTTTGTTTTTCTTTAAAAAATAGGTTTGTCATAGCAAGAGCGGAGAAGTGAATTCTGCAAAAGTGGCGAATCTAGTGAAAGCGTATGTAGACAAATACAAACATTCACGGAAGAAAAATCCCGAAGAGGCAGTCTCCTGTGAAAGGAAGTAGAACATGTTTTCAGTTTTTAATTTTATTCTATCTGCAAAGTGCAATTTCAACATGAACCGTTAACTGAAAATTGTACATGACAGTGATTTGAATCTGCTTTTGATAAAATTATTTTTCAATGTAGTATATAATGTTTTGTTCTAAAGAAATATAGATCTCCAGGGCAACTTCTTTATCCTTTTAAAAAACAGATGTCTAAAAAAAAATAAATAAAGGTGTAAAGAAGAATCATTTAGGAATGTACGATTGTGTGGATACGTAGATGTACAGCATTTTGACTTGAATAACAGAGTGCATTAAATTAGAAACTCCTGTCTGAGTACATTGGTTTCGGAGCAGGTATGTACAGTACATGTAATCGGTCAGATTAAAGTAAAATTTTTCTTTTGATTTCTCCCTAATTATAGCAAAGATAAAATAATGTATTGCCTTGACAAATATTTCTAGAGTTAACTGGACAGGCTCAATGCAGGGGTCACAATGTGTATATAAAAAAAGCACCTGGAGTTGTCTGAACAGAACTGGTTAGATTTTTAAAAAGGAAAATCATAAACAGTAAAATGCAGCACCCAGAAAGCATGGGCGCTGCGCGTCTGTTGTAACACCAAATAAAAATTATGCTGCTTGGTTTTGTTTGTGACGTTTTTCAATTTGTTTCAAGATAGTGGGACGAACTTGAATAGTTTTGATGTGCTGAAAGCCCCACACACCGCCAGCCTCAGTTCTTGGCGGACCCTGCCCTTAGCTCGTAGGGAGTTAGTGTGCTAGAGCTGGATGTTCAGAAACATAAACCAGTTTGTTCTTCAAGTAAAATCAAGAAAGCTGGAATTTGTTAGTAGGCTCCCAGTCGATCAGAGACCGCCAGCTGTGCCAGCCTTCGCTGTGTAATACTTTTCTTTGTTAACTAGGGACTGCAACACGGATCACCAGACCAGTGTCGTTGAAGCTGTGCAGTCTGAAGTCATGTGCAACAGCTTTTCCACTTCCCCGAGCACTTTTAGCTAGAGAGGTACCACAAGCAGTTTAAAAGCTGGTGTGGGGTCATCGAATGTGCTTGGGGAGTGCTTATGCCCAAGGGGAAACCGGCTTTTCTGAGGTAGCAGCAGGGAGAGTTGCTGAAATGCTATCATCACTGTGTGCTCCTTATGGAAGGAACAGCTTGGGATCCTTCTGGATTTGAGTGGAGAAAGAGCCTTACTCAGAGTAAGGGAAAAAATATTCTTCAGACAGCACTATTCAAATTTCAGCGCTCCCCCTCCAGTCCTGACATGCGGCAACAGCCTTTGGCATTGGCTCAGCCTGGCTTCTGCTCCAGCCCAAGGTCTCCTGCCCCAAAAGCATAAATATAAACCGTTTTGACTGAAAGTATCAATTGAGTTTTCTGAGAAGTGATCTTTTCGTAGCCAGGAGTTCCCAAATTAACTGTTCTTGGCAGAAAACACAGTCTTACCCTGTAAGTAACTTTTGCAGAAGCCTGGGGATGAAATAAGGGATACACACCCCTGTACACACACGTGATTATATATAGAGAGATATATGTGTAAAAATTGTTTGTCACAACAGTTGATCACTTGGTTTTTACTATAACTTTCTGCAGACTTAATGAAGCATTTGACTGTCTATATTTATTTTTGTGTGCCTAAATAAAAATACTATGTAAATTAGAAACAGATATAATACATTTTCTACAGTCAAGCCAGGTTTTAGATTTTTCAAAATATTCAGTTTTACACTGTGGTAGCAATTTGTATGATCTCTTGAACTATTTTAAGCTAAAATTGGTTAGCACTTTTTGAAGAATGTTGTAGCAAAT
The DNA here is from genome assembly GCA_013400875.1 of Anhinga rufa. Classification (NCBI taxonomy): domain Eukaryota; kingdom Metazoa; phylum Chordata; class Aves; order Suliformes; family Anhingidae; genus Anhinga; species Anhinga rufa. The sequence goes on from VZTV01026788.1 coordinate 3,825, forward strand.
TGCTATGTCTATCCTGGTTTATCACGCCATGCGTACTTATTTTTATTACATTTTCCTTCTCCGAATTTTTGGATTTTAATGACTTTTTGTATCTTTTTACTCTATACAGTTGAGCCTTGCTATAAAGCTCCTTTCAGGAGCCAGATAACTGGGGGTGGGGGGGGTGGGGGGGGGTGTTCCCTTTTCAAGCAGAGGTGGAAATTGGGTGGGAAGGAACAATGGAAGATTTAAACAGGGAGATGGGAGGGGTCACTAATTTCTTGTTTTGCAGCTCCTAGCTGGAAGATAAGCTGTCACTTGCTGCTGCGTTGTTTGGGCAGTGACCATAGCGATGCTCCACTGTATTTCAAAACGTAATGAAGAATAGCGGATAGAGTAGCATGTGATCAGTAACTTTATTTTTTACAACGAAATACTTCCAAATTATCAGAAGATATGCAGTTCATTACAATTTCTGTGTTGAATTAAAAAAAAAAAATCATTGCCTTAATACACAGACTCCTGTTTTTCCCAAAAAGCAGTAAGTTGGCACGACTGCCCAGGAGGGCAGGTACTTTGACCTTGTAGTCATGTTTTTGTTAAAATAGTATGAAAGCTGTATTTCTATTTATTGAAACCCCTTGTAGGGAAAGTCCCAACACGCACTAGCACTGAAGGCAAAGTAATGGGGACGCTGAGCCCTTTTGATGCCTCCAGGGTATCTGTAATTCATTCGATCCAAATTGCCTTGAGGAAAACAATTGCTAAACTGTATACCTTCTGTGAACGCACGCCAATCAAAAGGGTTTTCCTTGCACTCCTTCCGCTGTCTCACGGTGCATGCTGCTCGAATGTCTCAGCCTAAAGATGTATCTTGGGAGCACAGTGGCTGTCCAAAGTGCACAACGCGGTGTTTGTAGCATAAGGCTGGAGCGCTGTCTACTGAAAAAAATTACTCTGAAAACTAGTTTTGTGTAGCGCTTAACAGTTTCTAATAAATTCTTTTCACTAAGCTGTAAGTAGTCCGTGTTTGGTCTTAAGTCATTCTGGCTCAAGTGGTTTCATTCCGAAGGCAGTGCATAGGCACCATTACTGCTGCACATAGGCATATTTAACCTTGTTCTGTGTCAGCTGGGCTGCCCCTCCTTTACATCTGGTTTGTTTTCACTCTGCCCTTGCTCTGCCTTGTCCGGCTGCAGACGCTGCAAGCGGAAGAAAACCAAACACCTGTAGCACAGCCTCTGTTTCCTGCGAGCGCTGCAGCCGGGACTCGCAGTACGGGCTCTTGCAAAACGTGGTGGGGCTGGGTGTGTGTTTCATCCACTGCATGGCCCAGACAGGGGCAGGACTCAGACCAACTGGGCACACTGGAAGTACTGATCAAAACAGTGGGCGTGACTCAAATAGTCCACTGGGTATTCCCTGGGAGCTACACTGCAGGCATCACCTCACTTTCTAGGATTAACCCCACTGTACTTTCATGAGGTGCCTCCATAGGTAAGGCAGACACGAGCTGTGGGAGAGCCCGCAGTCCTTCAAGATGGCTGGCAGCCTGCTCTGTGAAATTCAGAGCAGCTTTGTGAGATCTGGGCAGGTTTGCCTGGGTGGGAAAGGATAGTCTTACCTCAGTAGCGCTCACGTGGTGCCTTGGTCCTGTGCTTACTAAAGGCACCCTAATAGATGGGTGTGTGGTCTTAGGAAAGAGCACACCACTGAGGAGCAAGGGTGGAAATTAAAGTCAAGACTTGAGTGGCTCGGTGAGGGTGTTCCCTGGGGAGGGGGAGCCTTAGAGGTGTCACTTCCCTGAGCCAAGCCTTCAGAAGGAAGAGCAGCACTCAGAAGCGTGTCCTGCAGCTGTAATCGTCTAGTGAGGCCAACTCCTGGTATGTTACTCCAGGAAGGGTTTTGTCACTCACGAGTGTGAAGTTACCTCAAATAGATGGAGATACAGTTACGATCACCACATCGGAGGCTGAGGGAAGGCATGCTGAAGGACACTTGCCAAGAAAAGAGGGTCTTGAAGAGAAAAGTAATTAAACCAACTGACTGCAATTAAGTAATTTAAAGCTTTTGCCTAAGTTGTAAGCCAGTCTTACTTCCACGTGCCTGTGGGGCCATGGAACTTTTCAAGCATCCTAACAGCACTTGAGCAGGTGAGGAGTTTCATGCATTTAAAAATGAAGTTATTTGCGTGTCAGGAGAACCATCTGCTCGGCCTCCTCAAAGGCCGATTACTGCATCAAAGAGGCTGGTGNGCCTTTCTGGATCCCGCCTCGGCAAGTAGTGCCTTGAAACTTTACTCAGTTTTGCTATAGATAACACTGTGCTGGAGCCTACTGCCAACAAAAGGGGTTGGTTTCTCCCCAGAAGCCACACCTTGGGCATCGTAACACAAATACATTGATTACAAAGGTGAATTACACCTTTTGAATCACAGCGATGAAACTACTCTGGCAAAGATCTTTATTAAGTATTGCCATATTCACATTAATCAATAGTTTATAAAAAAAGTAGAAGAGTAAGGACAATAAAGTAGATTATTGAAATCAGCTATTAAAATATTATTAGATGCAGCAGCTTTCGAAATAATGAACGGAGCATCTATGAAGATTTTTTTTAAAAAATCACTAACCTAGAGATTAAAACAAACATAAAAGCATAATTAACTACTTGCATAGAAAGAGATGAATCTGTGAGAAGGCACAGGTCGGGATATGGAACTTGACTTAAAGTTGATTCTTTCTTTTCCAGTGTCACAGCTCCCAGAGACACATGCCAACAGTAAGCTTTCAGCCTGCTCTTCATTTTCAGAGACTGTTTGTGCAATAAATACAGGGGATTACAGCAATGCAGTAGAAGCTCATTATCCACAGTAAACAATCAAACCCAGAGTGGAATCCAACACAGAGAAAAATTACTGCAGGAGCAAAACCCAAGGAATTTTGGCAGCAGGTTGTCATATAATTAGTCCTAAAGTGTTGCAGAAATTAAACCTACAACCACTGAATTTTTTATGACGAGCATCAATCAAAAATAGCCAGGGATTCCTAGACAGGACACACACACCCAAATGGAAACCCAGCATTAGAAAGCATGTAGGAGAAAAGGCTGTCACACACTCAGCTTGCCCAGTTATTGTTATTTACCACTGCATGGTACCTGGTAGTTAAATGACTGACTGTATCAGACTGATAAACTCTAAGCTAGTCCCCCTGAAAATATGATGACATGTCTTGGAAGCACAAGATCTGCCTCTGATTTGATTGGTTTTGACTAATGCCAATACACTGCACAGCTGCTGCTCCCTGTGCAAAGCACACGGCTTTGCTACATAACCCCAGCAGCCCCGAAACACAAGGGATTAAATACCTGATTTATTGGTGAGGTGGGAGACCCTCCTCACCAGGGGATTCAACCCCCACCTCCCTCTGGCTGACACTGTGCAGCTCTGCAGCCACATCATCAAGCCAAAGAGGGCACAAGGAGATGGACTTCCATGGCCTTGCATCAAGGCCTAAGCTCCAGCCCGGTGTCCAGGGGCAGTTCCTAGAGAGGAATTTAAATTTAAAGAGTTCTAATAAACGTACAGCGATAGTTGGTATCAGGGGAAATACAAAACACACACAACCACACAGCCTAGGCACCTCCTGTTACGTGGGCTGTAGCAAGCAGATTAAATTTTTGATGCGCTGTGTGTTTTGCCGTAGGTCAGTTGGCCAAGACCTCACAGAGGCTTATGACAGAGGAGAGCTTTGAAGTTGCGACCCTTCTCAGCCCTACCGACCCCAGGTGACGCAGGTGGGACAGCCCCACCAGCACTCTGCGGTGCCCAGAGCAGCGACCGTGCTCTTGGGTTACATCCCGCCCGAGTAGCGCAGGGAGGCGCCCGCAGGACAGCACCCATCCCCTTTCTTCATCACCCCAGTGACATCTAAAGGAATGATGTAATCACTCGAAGTTTTGTAATGGCGCAGGCCAGCAGCGGAACTGGGGTGAGGGTACAACCTCCCACCCTGGAGGGCGTTTCATACTTTATGATTCACCGCGTAACTCCATCCTAAACAATATCAACACAGAGAGCCCTGCCCAAAGATAAGGAACAAGCAGACATTTGGTTATCGGAAAGATTTACTCTTAGCCAGGACAGCAAATTGCTGCCTGTGGACAAGCGGATTTAAAAACCCTAAACAACAAAAACAGCAAACCCTCGAAGTGCAGCTTGCAGCAAATCCACCTAAAAGGTATTCAAAGCCTACTTTAAAACAGCTGTCCAAAAGCCACCCAGCATAAGGGTGGACAACAGACCTTACCCTGAATCCATCTTTATGAGATTTTTGCTATTCTAGTATCGCATTACTTTTCACTTAAGGTAAAAAGCCATCAGTTTATCCTGCCTTTTTAAGGGTATTGGCTCAAATTACTCTCTGGTGATCTTATCGCAAGAAGCCAAGACACAAATGGCAACACTGTTGTGAGAAACAGCAAATTGTGACACAACCATGTGAAAACCCGCAGGCTATTAAAACCGACCCAAGATAGTTTTGAAGTCGCTGTAATTTAAGAACATACTGCCATCTCGCCACAAACAAAGTGGTGATAACTTTACTCGTAACAATCAGCCCTGAATTCTCCGCCACTTGAAAACGACTCAGGAACTCAAGCCACACCGTGTGAAATCCCCCTCGCCCATGGGCCCCGGCCAGGCACCGCTCACCCCTGCGGCACCACGGCCCCGCGCCCAGGCCCACCCTCTGCTGCGCAGATGGATGCGGAGTTACCTTTTGGCTCCGCAACCTTCAACTCGCGGCCCGCGCCAGACGCTGCGGTCTGTGCGCGCATCGCGTTACCCGGCAGGCAGAAGGACGTCAGCCACAAAGCTCCCTGAAGCCCTGCAAGGATCGGCTGACAGCCTAATAACTGCCTGGGAGAAAAGGCAGAGGAGGGAGGAAGAGCACAACAGGATGATTACGGGTGTCCCTAGCTGTTACACGCCATCGTATCGCAATAAACTGCTGATTTATCTTCCCACAGGCTTCCTCCATGTTACAGCAGATGAGACGGTTCCACGTGCCGTGACTTGTTGCAAGCCGCAAAGATCTTTGGCAGCAACATGAATTGAACTCAAACCTCGCTATGCGTTCCGGTGCTTCTCCCTCTGGGTTATCCCCTTTCAAAGCTGGAGGGCCAAACTAAAAAGAAAAAAACTGAAAATGAAATATTTTTAGTAGTAATAAAGTTATTTGAATAGAGGATGTGCTTTGCCCCGAAGCGTAGGTCGGCAGGCAGCAATGCCCACTGATGGCTGCGCACTCCAGCCCTGCCATCACGTGCTACAGAAGAAACACCGGGCACCATATCATCAAGCGAAGCCTGGCATAAATGAATGGGGGAAAGAGCCAATTTAACGATGAACAGCTGTAACGCTTCTCCTCCTTCCAGGCACAGCTGTTGTGATAGTTCTCAGCGGAGGCCAGACCACACGCCAACAAAGTGCTCCGTTACTGCGCTGATAACTTAACGGCCTCCTGAAAAGTCAGACTGATGATTGAGGAGTAACGTTTACTTTGGTAAGAGGTGCTTTTAGCATCCTTACTGTACTGAGAAACACTTCAAAAGAACTTTAACCATAGATACAAAATATGTCCTAGTTTTAGAAATATACCTAACCTGGAATTAGTATAATATAGTTTTGTTATGGGTTTTTTTGCCAAGAAGTTTGTTCTCTTCTTCAAGAAGATGCTGTGGAGCCAAGCCAAAACAGAGATTCTTTACGACTGTGCTCCGGAGCCGACGCTCACTGGGGACCACGGGACGTTCTCCAGCAGTTGTAACGAGCGGTGCTGTCACTGAAGCAACTTATAATGAAGAAAATACACATTGTACAAATTATGCATTTACCTGCTCCAAAAATACCTACAAGGGTAGTACAGCGGGTGTCGTGTGCAATACGAAACGCATAGAGCCAGTTATCCTCCCCCACAATGAACTTTCAAAGAACTGGATTTGTACACCCAACTTGGAGCTGTGAAGAGTTAAGCGACAGCAAGTCTGCATCAAACTCCCACATACAACCATTACACTAACAAGCGCTAAAATACAGATGACAGACCTGGCAATCACACCGCGATGGATACAGTTACATTACCAAGGTAGCTGCGTGAATCCTGCATTTTTTGCTTTTTGGCAGCTATATTCTG
>VZTV01026794.1:0-16779 GCA_013400875.1 Anhinga rufa
TTTTTTTTTGTTTGTGTGTGTGTTTTCAGGTGAAATTTCCTGGGTTTTAAGCTGCGCCCATTGCCTCTTGTCCTGTCAGCAGGCACTACTGAGAAGACTCAGGTGCCCTCTTCTTTATTCGCTTCCATCAGACATTTATAAGTATTGATAAGACCCCCCGAGCCTTCTTTTCTCAAGGTTGAGCAATCCCAAATCTCTAGGCCTCTATTCATATGAAAGATATTCCAGTNNNAGTCCCTTTGTGGTCATGTGGATTGTGTTCAAGGGGGGAAAAAACCAAAGTGAAAGATCCCTTAGAATTTTGTTTACTATGAAGTTTAGTATGTTGGCTAAATTACCAACAGAGGAGTATGTTCTTCCTTATTTTCATGTGTTAAGCATATATTAATTTTAGAAATTATGTAACATTTATTGAGACCATAGTTTCCCCTCTGAAGGCACTGCATCCTTGGCAAAAGTGGAGCATTCTCTGTGCCACCCAGAAAAATCTAAAAAATGTACCAGAATCTCAAGATACAGAAGGCTCCGAATCAACCTATTAACAAGAGTGGTGATTCCCCTGGAGATAGCACGAGGCAAAAAACATTCTTATATAAAATTCCCAAAGGGAGAAGTCACAGATTAGGCAGAATGTATGCTCTAGCTCCCATCAACACTAAGTTTTGTGACTGCTCTTTACAGACCATTAGCTCTATCTTTAGAAGGATGCAGCTGGATATGAAACTGTCATTAACACAAGCGAGATTTGGGGTATAAACTCAGGCTGCAGTAAGTTTAAGGAGCCTGCTAAAGAACTGTTTCCAGTTTTAAAATTGGTTCACCTGGTCAGTCTTGTAGTATCAGTTTCCTTTTATGATCAGCTTTATTGTCCTGCATGTACAACGAGTCATTCAAGATTTCTCCTGATACTGACTCTTCTCTCCTTCACAACCCAAGTACATCCCCGGGAGTCCTCCCGCCCTTCTCCCTAGGCTCATCTGCTATCTGAAGCCTGTATGCATCATTTCTGAGATACAAGGAGGCGTGTAACTGGAGAAAAGCTAACATGCCTACAGTTCCGCATGACCAGCCCCCAGGCTTGAGTTACTTACAGTGATGGGCAGGTCTAGTGGGTTAAGCAGCTTGTCCTGCTGGCAGAAAGCAAAAAAAGGCACAAAGAGAAGCAGACAGGATTTAGCTTGGAGTCCAGAAATAAGGCACAAATGGGGCACTACAGAAGAAAGGCTTAACACAGCAAAGCTACACAATACAGACATATGCACATCTTGCATGTAGCTGAGATCTTGGGGGTTTCCTCAGAGCAGGACAGGTGTTTGATTTCTCACATCTGCCAGTGGGAATATCCCCCTACAACTTAAGAAAGGTCCCTTTTTGGAGGGGAGGGGGAAGTGGGGTGTTTATTTAGTAAGTACGTACAACCCCAAGGACTCTACCCAGCCTACCTCTCCCATATGGAGTTACCTTTCTTAAAAAAAATAAAAATAAAAATTCCATGCTATATAGAGGATTACTTTCTGTCTCTCAAGACCTTTCAGATTCCTTTCTGAGCATCAACTAAACATAGATGTGCTGCTCCAGAACACATTATTAGTGGAATGGTACTTTTTCTCTTATGTTGCCACACTGAAACAGCTACATAAGTTCTTGGCAAGGTCTGAGGTCTGCCTTGCCCAGACAATATGATTTCTGAGGCATAAAGTAAACAGCCAGCCAGTAACCATTGTTCAGGTTTAAAGTAAAAAAGCAAGAACAAACCTGTCTCTTGTCCTCAGGTGCCTTCAGGAAGAGGGCATTGATCAGGGCAATGGCATATGTCTGAATCTCTTGGTTTGAGCTGCAGAAACCAAAAATGGTACGATCATAAGAGAACAGACAGTAGAGAACATTACAGCTTGCTGCTTTGCTGTAAGAACATTTACTACAGCTATCTTGCATTTCAGTAGACAAGCAGGATTCAGGTAATCTGCTTTCATGCCATCCAACTCTTCATAAGGCCTGCAAAAAGCTGACAGAAATTGCTGACTGATAGCTCCATTATTCCGAAGACAGTGCAGATTGCAGCCCAGCAGAGCTCAGAGTTCAGCACCACCACAGTTTGTTTCCAATGCTGAAACTATCTCTGTAAAACCTAGTTATACTGCAGTCTGTTATATGGATACAGCTAGAAACTTGTATGGAGCAAATAATTTTTCTCCCCTTTGTCAACAGAAGCCACCAAATGCAAGTGGAACTAAGGGAGAGGCACACCTCTCTTTATGGCGTTGCCTTCCAACCTCAACAGTTTGACCCAACCCACATGTCTTTTTCTTATTTTCTTTGAAGACCACCTTCAGGTAAAAGGTGCTTAGTCCCTTCCTAGAGCACACAAAGCACGTGGTTTCACTTGCGATGTTTTGAATAAGCTTCCAAATGCCGATCACACTCTTTTCCACCCCCATCTTGATGCTCTACCAAATCTGATTTTGTTTCCTGCTATACTATTCCTCTTGGGAGACTTCTGCAGAACTTCAAGCCCTTCTGATTAACTGGAGTCCAGTTCATCACCTACATGAATTTGTGTGCGTGTGTATACTTTAAAAAAAAATAAATTAAACTTTTATAAAAGATCTAAAGCTAAAACGTCTTTTAGCTTAAATAGCTATCTTCCCCACTTTGGTATTTATTCCTGGCATATCTGTGGATAACAACCATATTCTCTCTTCTATTGCTTCCTTCCAAATCTTCTTAGTTTTGGTCAATCTGCCATACTTCAAACACGCAAATGTTCATGCATCATTCTAGGTTTTCCTTGGGCCTCCAAGCTTTGCAGGTCTCTGAAGTCTGTCACTTCACCTCTCCTACCCTCCTTTTTGGGGTTTGCTGCTCTTTTCACTACACTGCCTGCTTTTTGACACAGCAAAACAATTTTTAAACTAATTTCTCCTTTTCCAGCTAGTCTCTTTCAGATTTGTTTCCACAGACCTGTTCTTCCACAACCTATCCTCTGTTAAAGATTGTTCCCTCCTGATAGTCTTGCCAAACAAACACCAGCAAATTCTGACTCACTTTCCAGCCTCTCTTTCTACAATATTCCCTGCACAGATGCTTTCTTCAGCAACCTTCTGTGTTCTGGAAGCACTCAGGCATATGAGTATATGTCTTGAACAAAGACAATTTGCTTAAATAACTACACAAGCATGTTCGGTGTTAGGGTCAAACCCATGTATTACTAAAATAGAAATTATAAAGCTGAAAGAATACTCTTTGTAGAACAAAGTTGCTGCAGTGTCAGCTTTTCTGTTAACCAAGATCAAATGTGTAAACACTCTAAGCACACCGTGACATTGATGTAACACATTGTTTGTACTATGATTTTCTTAAACTACTGTTGATCGATAAAGGAATATTAATCATATTCACAAATTGTGCTTTTCCACATTTTCAGAAAAAAAAGGCTTGAGAGAAAAAAAAAACCCTACTTAAAGCTCTAACAAATGCACGCTTCTTTTTTATGGAAGAGCAGAATTGACCTAGACAAACAGCCTTAAAAGCCAAATATTAAGTTGTCAGTTCATTTGGAAAGAGTGGAAGGGGAGGTTGGGAAAAAAAAAAAAGCAAGAAAAGCCATTGTTTTCTTCCTTAATATGCAGGACAAAAACTAGAAGATGATGAGCTCTTAGATTCTAGTGGAGACAATTTAAAGAGGGGTGAAGGCGACAGATGACTGGGTGCAGAAGCTTTGGGAAGTTTAGTAAAATGCAGGTTTGGTCCTAACACTGAACACACTTGTGCAGTTGTTAAAGCAAAATATCTTTGTTCAGGACACATACTCACATGCTTAAGTAATTCCAGAACACAGAACATATTTTGCTTTAAGAGTTTTAAATGTAAAAGGATGTATTTTTAAATTAACAGATATTCATAAAATTGATTTAAATCACACCACTGTTGGGTGGACACTCACACTTGCAGATGAGAAATGAGCTGCCCCACGGTGATCTCTTCCGCTATCTTCTGATACAGAGTCTGACTGTTTAGCACCATGCTTTCTAGAATGGCTAGGGATCGTTGGAGGATGGAGACATCTACCATAGGCTGACTCACATACCCTGCAATCTGAAAACAAATGAACCAGCAGGTCAACAGATGCCCATCCAGGAAACTGTGCAGTGAGTGAGACAAGCTAAGGGAGACAAGGGCTCAGAAAGCTGGGTGCACTGTGCTTCTGAAGGAGTATTCAGCTTCTCAGAGTCATCTTGCTCTTCCTGGAATCTTCATTAAAGCACAAAAAGAAATAGCATCCGCTCACCCCCTTTACCCAAACTCACCTGTTTGATGAAGGTTATTGAGACCATGTCCCAGGAGACAATACCATGGTCCATGAGCTCCAAGAAGGCAGTCAGGGTGAAAGCCAACATCTCACTGTAACTGAGAAAATGAAGAATGTAGTTTCAAGAGATCTGGTAGCAAGGAAAAAGCCTGTCCAAGCTGAGTAAGCTGGATAAGAGAAAAATGTCACCACCTTCTCCTAATAAAACAGGCTACAGTTTGACAGCTGGAGCAGCAATAAAGTATTTGCATTTATGAAGATAATTTTATTGTTTTGTGGAATCATATTTTATTTTCCCTGATTACAAGCACAAATTAAAACTAACAACAAGTCCCTAGTCCTGCCACCAGAGACTCAGAACCACCTGGATCAGTACCTGGCTAGTGAAAGGAATAACAGGAGAAGCAGCAACACAGTATTTATTCCTGAGCAGTGCAAAGTATCACTACTCAAACTGAATACTTTCATGTGAGGGAAAAAAACCCCAAATCCAACCAAAAAACAGCAAAACCCGGAATATTCAGTACAATGACTGTCAGTTAAAAAAGACTGACTTGAAAAGGGGAAGGCTTTTTAAGGTGATCAACTGAAAATTTAAACCATCTGCAAACACTAGGTTCTTCCACTGTTGTCAGATTTGAGCTTCAGAGTAAATTCATATCACAAAACGTGCAAAAATCCTTGGAAATTATAACCCCTCCACACACACATAAAAACCGAACAAATATGTTTTAACATCAGAGAAAAACAAAGAAAAATTAGTTGTAATTCGTAAATATTAGGACCAGGCTTGAAACAAAATCAAAGTACAGCATGAATTGTGGAAAATTTAATGCATAATCACAAGACAGAAAGGTAAAAAAGACTGAGGGAAAGATTGCAAAACATGCTGAAAACATATTAGTTGCTAGTACATAAGTAAATAGAAGACCTATAAATGTTACAACAATAATGGGGGTTGGACAAGATGATCTCTCGAGGTCCCTTCCAACCCCTACCGTTCTGTGATTCTGTGAATAAGTTATCAAGACTTTAAAAGTGCTTTCAGTGAAACAGAACAACTACAGTGGAAAAGCCAAGTGAATTATTTGCATCAGAGTTCACCGTGAATGTGCTTGGGGAAACTTCCAGATCAGAAGTTTTGTTTTGTTTTTGTTTTTTAAGAGAGAAGAAAAGTTTTCAAATCTGTCATTTGAACATGACTAGAAGACATTCTGGAACAAGACATTAATATGAAAAATAGATCTCCAGGACCAAATGATATTCACTGAAGAATCCCAAATGAACCATTGTAAAACAAAACATTGCCAAACTACTCATTGTGCTCTGCAGAAAGTGGCAAATATAATACCAATTTTTACAGAGGACTCAGGCAGGAATCTGAAGGACAAATCAGGTATTTAGGTATTTGGAACCAGAAAGATAGATGGAATCTATAATAAAAGAATAATACCACTAGAAGAAAAAGAAATATTTAACAGGGGAGAATTTCTACGGCTTTTGTAGAAGGAAGTTATGTTTCACATCTGTATGTGTATTGGGTTAATGTGCTGAGGTTTTGATAGCAGGGGGCTGCAGGGCAGCCTCTGTGAGGGGAGGCTGGGGCTGCCCCGTGCCGGACATGGCCGGTCCCAGACAGCTCTGTGATGAACCCACCACTGGCCAAAGCTGAGTCCGTCAGCCAAGCTGGTGGCACTTCTGCGTAAGCATATTTAAGAAAGGGTAAAAAATGCTGCACAGCAGCTGTGAGAGAGGAGTGAAAAAACATGAGAGAGAAACAACTCTGCAGACATGGAGGTCAGTGAAGGAGGAGGGGGAGGAAGGGCTCCAGGTGCTGGAGCAGAGATTCCCCTACAGCTTGTGGAGAAACCACAGTGAAGCAGGTTGTCCCCTGCTGCCTGTGGACCACCATGGTGGAGCAGATATTCACACTGCAGCCTGTGGAGGACCCCATGTTGCAGCAGGCGGAGATGCCCTGAAGGAAGCTGCAGCCCACAGGACGCCCATGCTGGAGCAGGCTCCTGGCAGGAGCTGCAGCCTGTGGAGAGGAGTCCATGCAGGAGCAGGTTTTCTGGCAGGAACTGTGGCCCACAGGGGACCCATGCTGGAGCAGACTCTTCCAGATGGACTGTGTCTTGTGGGGGACCCACACTGAAGCAGTATATGAAGGACTGTATCCCATGGGAGGGACCCCACACAGGGGAAAGGTGTGATGAGGAAGGAACAGCAGAGATGAGGAAGGAACAGCAGAGATGAAGCATTATGGACTGACCACAACCCCCATTCCTCATCCCCCTGTGCAGCTCAATGTGGGGAGGAGGCAGAAGAATGGGGAGTAAAGTTGAGCCTGGAAAGAAGGGAGTGGAGGGAAGGTGGTTTTACTTTTGTCTTTGTTCCTCTCCATCCTACTCTATTTTTAATTTGGAAAAAAAAAATAAAAAAAAATTTCCCCAAGTCAAGTCTGTTTTGCCCAACCTATGAGCTTCTTCTTCTCTTGTCCTGTTGAGGATGGGGAGTGAGAGAGTGGCTTGGTGGGCAGCGGGCAGCCAGCTGAGGTTAACCCACCACAACACTGAAGGTCTCTAAACAAATCAGTAAGTCAGAATGAGAACAGTTAAGTACAACTCCTGGACTTTGAAGAGGACTTTCATGAGGTGCTTCACTGAAGCGTCTTAAAGAACCCAAAACACTCAGCTGCTAAAGGGTAAAAACAAAAGCCCTTTCTTGCATTAATAACCGACTGAGAGACAAGAAACAAAAAGGTAGAAATTAAATGGTCAGGTTTCAAACTGATGAAAAGTTACAAACAATTTTCCCCACAACAGCACAGTAGTACTAGAAAGAGCCAGGAGCTAAGGGAAGCATGGAAAGAATGATTAGCACTCTGGAACAACTGCCATAGTTTCAGTGTTAACGGGCTAAAACTGCAGCTTAGAAAAGGCATGACTAAGGGTTGATATGAGAGAGATCTATATGGTTATGAAAGGTATGGAGAAGACAGAAAAATGTACAATTTCTCATAACAAAATATGTAGAGGGAATCAAATGAATATTAGGTGACATGTTTAAAACAAATGAAGTATTTTCTTCTTATAAGACAAGTAACTGTGGAACTTAATTTCCACACAGTGCTGTAGATGTCAAAAGGATAAATTGATTAAAAAATGAAGAAAAATCTATGAAAGAAATACCCAAAGGTTCTTAAAACAAAGAGATACAATTTCTGCTCAGGAAACGCAGAAGTTGAAAACTGTTGGAGACTGAAGACTGATACTTTCTCTGCTATACATTCTTTAGCCCTTTCCATTCCCTAAGATAAACAGACCTTTGGCCTTCACAGCAGCTCTTCTTATGATGCAGGTCAAAAAGTACTGACCATGTATACAAAAGCCAGCACCAAGCTTGCTGCTGACTGGCATATGCATGCCGCCAGTTCTACAGGAATGTTCTTGTGTGCAACTGCATGTGAGTTTTTCATAGGATACCTTCTCCCTTAGACCACAGATGAATAACTGCTCTATGAGATTATATTCGCAAGAAAGGTAATAAAAGTAATTTAAATTATCAGAATGACCTTTCAATGCAAGTTTCACACATCATAAATGTCTCCTCTTTTGCCTCATGAGGTTTAGCAAACAACTAGAAAGACTTTGTCTCAATTAATAGATCAGCATTTGCTATGAGTTTAGAATGCCACTTCAGCAAGCAAAATTGGCCCCTTATTTGAGGTTCCAGGGTCCTGGAATACAGGAAACTTACTGGGACAGAAGCTTGGTCCCGCTCTCCACAAGCCGTGTCAGCACTGTAACCCCTTCCATGTTGATGAACTCTGTGGCAAAGGTCACATCTGCTGAAAGTTTAGCCAGTTCCTTCATGGCATCCAGTCGGGCTTCCATATTGTGCGACTGGATCCTCTCCATCAGCTGGCGAGCTGCCCTAGACTGGGAGGAAAGAGGGATGATGCCACTTACAGACTAGTCACCTGCAGACTGAGTTCTACCAGCATCAGCATTCTGTCAGAAGTCCATGGATGGGCAGAGAGAGCACAGCAAGGGTAGAGAGATACCAGCAAGGACAGGATAAGTAGTAGCAGTCAGCAAGTTTAAGATAGACTAAAAAAAGGGCTGCGCTCAGCCACAGTTACAGCCAAGCAGGAGGCAAGTAAAATGCTATTTTACATTTTAGAGTAAATGCTGGCTTTTTTTCTTGGTGAGGTGAGTGGAGGTGGATATAGAAATACGGAGTGAGATTATCAAAGAAATACAACGTTAAAAAAAAAATCTCTCATAGATTCAAAGAGAAGCACAAGCTCATTTTGTGTATCCACATGACATTCTGTAAGATTTCTCAGACATAGATCAATACCCTCTCAACCACCTCTTGCCCAAATAACTTCTTCCTGTTCTACTCACTCTCAGCAATATGCCATAACACTTGCACAAAAAAGTCCAAGAATTTCAGTAAAAAGGAAGCTGCAGCAAGTCTGCAAAAGGCAACTGTTGAGGTCACAATAGCAGAAGTCACTAGGAACAACCCCCTCTGCATCAAATTTGTCTCTTATTTTAATTTTTGCATTAAGTCACCAATACTGTTGCTTTCCGACTCATAATACTAACCGCACTCATATTGAGAATGTGCCTGTCAGTGCTTCATAACATGCTAATCTAGGAGATGCAATAAAAATGTAGACTGGATTTATTTACAGAAAGTCCTATAAAAGGGCAGAGCATCCAAAGGAAAGATATACACCACAACCAGGAAGAAAAACAAGAGCGTACGCCTCTGTGCAGAAAGGCCCACAACAAAGGTAAGCCCCCTACAATTTAGGGAGAAGGAGAAAGAAAAGCAGAGAGGCAAGAAACAGCCTGTCATATGAGGAGAGCTACTGAGAAAAAGGGGTGGTGAGGAAGCATTTACCGGGGAGACAGCCAGCTGTAGGATAGTTCCATTCTTGATGTCACAGCGAGTCTGAAAGAAAACAAACTTTAAACTGCAGAAAAGCAGAGGTGGGAAACAATGCAACTGGATCTACAGTGCACATTCATATGCACAAGTAAAGGGGTTCCTACAACCTACACAACCCTACTGAGGGTGTTGAATTGAGTCACTGGGTCCTCACACGTACAGGCATGCAAAGGGAGAAGTGCAAGGCTCCTCAGTTGAATGACACCATTCAAATCTGATTATTTTTGATAGTGGAGATGCTGCCCCTCAAGGATTAGGGACAGTATTGTTCTGTGACACTAGTCCAAGGCATTCGGCACTCTTACCCAGGACATCAACAAACTGCTACCTCTCACACTGACCTGCTCTGTGATGTACAGCTGAGGACCATCAGCATACCGCAAGGTGTAGTATTCTGGGTTTGACAACGACCACCTGGCAGAGGAAGAAGTACACATAAGGTTTTTCCTCTTCTTTCTTCTGGCTCTCAGTTAGGAACAGGAGCTTGATCCCAGGAGGGTGGAAAAGAACTTTGAAGCAAAGCTTTAGCATGGGAAATGAGGTCTCCCAAAGAGGAGAGAAAACACCTTCCTCTTGAGGCGGGGGACGGGACTTCAGCCTACTCTAAGTCAAGCTCTGTGGAATGTCTGAAGAGGCCTGAGCTTCACGAACAGCAAGATGGGCCAATCCTCAGAGACACTGACCCTAGAGGTATGCATATACACACACAGAGAGATGGAATAAAGATGCAAAGACCCAGTTTTCAAGGAGATCCTTTTCTTCCTGATTTAAACCCTGGCCCATTCCATGGCAAAAACTGGCAGCAGGCAGCGTGGATCGTGCTAGCAGCACATTGACAAGCAGCAGAGGCTTTCCACAGTACCCCAGCAAGATTTGTCAGAGGGACAGACTTTCTCCACAAGGGTTCCCAGAGAATTACTCACCCATCACAGACCTCCTTGATGATAGATGCAAGAGGCCTTTTCTAGAACAGAAAGAGAGAGTCGTCAGTAGCCACGTTCCTCTCAACCAGAAAGGAATACTGCCCATTTCTATGCTTCCCACATTCCAGTATCAAGGTTGTGGTGCATTTCCTCCCCCACCTGGTTACCAGGTCTCACCTGATCTATTTCCAGCAGCTGGGCATTGGCACCTGGCCACTCAACAGCTACTTTCACAATGTCCGAAGGTGGTGGCATTGCTCCAGACTCCTCCAGGTGCCTTTACAATGGCATACACCCCCACACCTGTTAAGAGAAAGGATAGTGAGCAGCTCTCTGGGAACTATTTTAATTGTTATACTGTATCTAACACCAAGCTTCAAAACACTACATAAGACCAGCCTTATGGTTTGCTGGGCCTGCGAGGGACAAAACATCCAGTGTACCAGAGATCAAAGCCTCATACTGAAACAGCACATTGTGAAAGGTATGCCCAACCTTAGCACCTAAGGAATATTTCTGAGAGTTTGTTGGGGTATTCATACAAGAAGGAGAGCCACTCTGATCAGCAGAGCTCCATGTGCCACCCACCGTCTGTACTGCCAGGTCAGTTTACGGGACTAGTAAAGCAATAGCTCCCTAGACTCAGCTACTGTCTGTACTGAGAGAGAAAGATACTGTCCAGGTAGCCTCCCTCTCATGGGTGGTGTTTACTGATGCCCCATTCATATTTCTCAGACACCTTGATCCATTCTGGATACCCAAACAGGCTCCTAGGCAGAGTAGCAGCAGCTAGCTTTATCCCGTTCCCTTCCTATAACGTCATAAATCCAAAACATGAACATCCATCGCAGAAGAGAAGTTAACTCAGCATTTGCTCTGGAGGTCTACCTTTCACTCCTTTATCTGCCTTAGAGCATAAGCTTGTGTTCAAGGTTTGGTCACAGACAGATGTCAGACATGCTGTTTTGTGCTTCATCCGGTAGTAAGAGGCTATAAAGAAATGTAATTGTTCAGTTCCTTTTTAATCCTTTCCTAGGTGGAGGGAGTAGCCCTGTTCTCTCCCACAGAGCCATAGGGAGAAAGGCACACGGGAGAGGGACAACACTCCCCATCAGCAGTTCTCAGGAACAAAGGCTTCGAGCTGCCAAAAATGAGACCTGACCAGACACAGAAATAGTCCTGTCCTTTAAGGACTCCTGCCAAGACTCACTTTCCAGCATACCCTGAATGAGATAGTAAGCATCCAAAGAACAACTTCCCAGCTCCTATGGAAGCTCCTCTTTCTCCTACTAGGGCAACCCAAATCCCCCTTTCCCAGAATAGGGATGAGACAGTGCTGAGCAGGGACACTGTTTCACAATTAACATACTTTCCCGACTTCCTTGATCAACTGAGAAAGAGATGCTAAAACAGGCTAAGACTTGAAGGGAAACCAGCAGCCTTTAGAATTTTCATGATGCAAGACAAGTAAAGAAGAGAGAACTTTCCACGGATCAGCAAAGACCAAGCAGCTGCAGAGATATTTGGCCCAGGAAATTGGTCTACATGACTGTCCTGAAAAAGGGAATTTCTATTAAATTAGCTGAGTCTACCACAAAAGGCGTGTGTGCCTGGCCTGTATAAGATGTTGACCTAGAGATCCACTGATGATCTCAATCAATGAAGCTCATATGCCTCTTCCTTCCCTCGCAGAGACTGGTATCACTGCACAGAGAGATATGAAAACTCAGGTGCGCTAATGTTTCTCTGCATTTGTAGATGCACAAACCCCTTTATCAGCCCCCTGTGACTGTCTTCTCGGTCCAGTTGAGGCAGCTTCCTCACCTAGGAAAACAGAATGCTATGATCTCCTGGTGCAGCCTTCTGAGATAGGCACACCATTATCATCACTCCTGCCGGCTGCAAAT
Source organism: Anhinga rufa (assembly GCA_013400875.1). Classification (NCBI taxonomy): domain Eukaryota; kingdom Metazoa; phylum Chordata; class Aves; order Suliformes; family Anhingidae; genus Anhinga; species Anhinga rufa. The sequence continues at coordinate 12,105 of VZTV01026794.1, forward strand.
GAGGATGAGGGGTGCAAGTTTAGCACTTCTTTCATAGCACCTCCTAGAAAGAAATGCTCAGTGTTATCACTGCAGCTAGCCTTGCCCTCAAGTCTCCACCAGATCAGAGGTACTTGCTTTACATTTGCTGGAGAGAGAAATCAGCCATTCTCTTATTAAAACAAGTGTTGTCTACCATGAGAAGCCCTTCTGAAGCCGCCTTGCTCAATTTGCTCTATTCTCAGCAAGTGTATGGTCTTTGCAGTTCCTGCAGGAATCCAGGAAGCCTGAACTCCAAAGCTATCTGGGGCTTCAGCCAACCCGAAAGGGAGATTGGTGTTGCATGTGCGCAGGAACACCATCCTCCTCCACTCCTACGACAGCCAGACTTTGTCCACTACCATCCCACTGCTTGGAAAATATCTGGCAAGCCAGATTCAGAATTTCATGATATTCTGAAAATGTGCGGCTTACCCCAACTCACAGAGATGATTACAGTCAGTACTCCTTCTGGCCTTCTCTTTCCTTTTTAGCATCAATCCCAAGAGTGGCTTATGTTTTCTTAAAACCCATAAAATGACTGTAAGACTAAACACATCTCATGCGGAAAAGCGCCAGTCAGGTTTGGTTCAGCTTTGCCAGTTTCTTAAAATAACATCTCCAACCTTTCAGATAAGCAGCACAGCATTAGCTCAGACTAACATATCGAGAAAGAGTTGGCCTCGGAAAAGCAACAGACTCCGTGTACTGATCAGGTTGAGCAGGTCCTGGGGGCAATGATAGAAAAGCATTTGTACAATTCCTGTCATAAAAATTTGCAAGTTAGAGCCAAGCAGTTAGACAAACACCACCTGATATTTTACTTCCCAATCCTGGAGGAAAGACAACCAAGCTGTCTCCCACTCCAAGATTCAGTCTGGATAAAAGTTTTACCACTCTCATCTTGACAACCAACAGGGAAGCCTGTCCTTCAGACAAGGCGCATCAGGTAAAAGGCTCCAGCTTGGACAGGGTGAGGTCACACACAGGAAGGCTGCTCATATAAGAGCTCAATTAAATCAGTGTTTCAAAGAAGCCCTCGCAGCCCACAGAGCCAGGCTAATTCACAAACAGAAAGCACTGAGCATACGCTGTCCTATGGAAACAGTCTCCAAATCCCATGAGCATGTGCTAACACACTCCCCTTTCTTCACAAATTTTTATTTTCAAAGTTCTATTCTCTCACTCCAAGACAGAAACACACAATTTACTCTTTGCTAAGAGAGACATGTTAACTTGCAGCAAATACATTCTCAAGAGGCCTCTAACCCTAAACGCGTACACAGCTGCTGGTGCTATTTTCATACCCATTACAATCAGTAAATTGGACTCTACTCCTTTCTTCTACACTCATCCTGAAGCAGCTGGTCTTCTTTTGTAAACTAGGAATTCAGGCAATAAAGCATAAGGAACTTGGGGCCAGAACAGCACCTTGCCCCATTGTGTAAGCAGAGCAAAGCACTTGGGAATCTGCATAAAGACAGGAATGCTTTGAACAGGATATATTTAGAAGACCGCATCCCCTGTACAGCACTTATTAGCGGGTTTAGTATCCATAGCAAGCCTACCTGTACCAGTTACCCTCAGCCTGTTCGCAAGTCAATGCCCAATGCCTGACATTTCTAAGGACAGGAAAAGTCTGCCAACCATGCTGTACTGCAAGTAAGAAGAGTCCCTCCTGATCCTAAAACGCTGACTTCTTCTAACATCCAAGTACAATGTAATAAAGAGAGAAGGCAGAACCAAGAAAGCCTGCTGGACCGATGTACTCTGTAGCATCAGCTGTAAGAATTCAGAGCTTACCTGAACATTCTGTCTAACAAAGAGATAGATCAACCTAACAAAACTATGAATCAGTCTTCCTCACTTCTTTTTCCTGAATTACACACACACAAATAAATTTTAAAAATCATTTAGACTTTCAAATTGCTTTTGCAGCAATATCTCAAAACAAGGATAACTCATCAACTAAATCTTTTGTACACAAAAGTACACTATGGCAATTACTGGTATACAAGCAGTAGCACAGCTCTGTACATATTCCCCAGACAAAGTGCCCAATTTGCACGGCACCCCCCACATCTGTAGGATATATGGGTTTCCACCCATTAAGTTTAGAAACAGACAGGCAGTTCCCAAATGGTATATGATTTCCACTCACTGTTCTCTATTCAGCAACTAAAGCCTATGATGGCCTAAACCTGAAAGCTTGAGAAATCTTAGTCATATGGCATAAGCACACATCATCTCAAATAATCAGACCGGCTTGCAGTAACAGAACAGATAATTACTTCTCCCACGAGTGAACCAACTCATGACTAGAAACCATCTAAACCCATTCGGTGTTCAAGGCACAGCAAAAACTCAGTGAAGAGGCAAGGCCCAGAGATCACATCCTTGAGTATTAAGAACTGAATTTGCAACTCTTTTAACTAATATACCTGTGAGTAATTAGCATCTAATTACCACTTCTCCCTTCACCCTCTTGCAGTACAGCCGTAGTCTTTTATTTGTACTGCAACTTACATTGCAAGTTGCTACTGAAGAGTACAAGGAAGTAACAGTACTTTACATGCCATAAGGAAGATGCCCAGATTACTATAGGTAGAGGCCTTTACAAATCTCTAACTTGTCTTCTCCCTTGCACAGAATATGCATCATTCAGGGAGAGGAAGTGCACATTAAAACAAAAGCATTGATACTATGGGAAATTCTGCAGAAATCATAGAATCATTTAGTTTGGAAAAGACCCTTAAGATCATTGAATCCAACCATAAACCTAACACCACCAAGCCCGCCACTAAACCATGTCCCTACGCGCCATATAAATAAAGCCTCCTGTTTCATCAAAAAAAGTACTGCAGAGGTTGGCCCACAGCTCCTAGAGACAACATACTCTCCCTGTAGCTCCCTTAATAACCTCACCACTAAAACCAGTAACCAACCAAGTTGCATCACACTACCTTCACATCTCAGAAAAAGCTTTCAGCTGCACACAAACTCAGAAAGTAACTCGTTAGACTATTTCTGCCCCAAACTTCTTCCATAAATGAGCACCCACTCGTGACTGGAAACCATGTGCCCTATTCCAATCAGTATTCAAGGCAGAGCAAATACACAGCTGAAGAAATAGAGCTTAAGGACTGCTTCATTGCATGGCAGCACCACGGAACAGATATCATGTGCGCCTACCGAGGAAGAGATTCAAACGTCAAAATGAAGTGGCTGAGCCACCCAGAGAAACAGGAATTAAAAATTAAGAAAGGTAGGAAACTTTCCAGGCAGTCTGGGTCAAACAACCCTTTGAAGGACCTACGCAGATCAGTGGCTCAGCAGAAGCAGCTTTCCAGAAGAGGACAATGAAGACTGGACTACAATTACAAAGGGTACTTCAGGTCAGCCTCGTAACACGAGGTTGTCTGTCAAATGCATTCTTTAGAAGAGATTTCACTGTACGTCTGCAGACAAGAGAGGTGACTTAGGTTAAATTTTGCAATGGATATTTGCAGTGCACCAGTGATATATCTGATAAAATGACTGTTCAGAAGCTCTTGGGAAGAAGCACAGACTGTGATTTTGCATAATTGTGATTATCAGTCACTTACGGGCCTCTCACAGCACATTCTTCTCAACAACAGCACGTAAGCAATTCTCACAGTTTTATACAGGGAGACAGCAGCCAAGCTGAAATCCATGAAAGATGAATTCACTCTGCTTCTGCAGAGCGAGTTCCTTCATACAAAGCGGTGGTGTAGGGGTAGCTGCAAAGCAAGGAGAAATCAGCAGAGCCACTAATAACACACCATTCAAGAGACTTCTGAGAAGCTGCAAGCTAAAACAACTAGAGTATTTTAAACAGAACTTCCCTATTCACAAACTCAATCTTCTTTTCATTACGGATAGAGAACAAAGTGCGCTGCACACAGAATGAAAATGAGGAGGATGAAAGGACATTCCATGGAGAAGAAAAGCTGCCTGGTAAAGTCCCCCAGTCAACAAGCGAATAGCTGCAGCTTCTGAAACCTGTAGATGCGACAAAACATCCCAGTCAGCTCTGGGCGAGTCCCCAGGTGCTGGTACCGATGGGCCGAACAAAAGGTGGAAGCGGTGTTGGCAGAGCGACTAGCTGGACAAGCGTGCGGAGAAGACAGCTTCCTTGACCAAGCAGCACAAGAGGGTAGCAGCCGACAGCGGAGTCCAACCCGAGGGCTACGTACGGTTTTCTACGTCACCTCATACAACAAGCAAAGAGAAACGTCCTCCGCTAGAGAAACCACGGAACCAGGGGGCTCAGATTCTCCGCCTCTGGGACCCTACCTTCCTCCGAAGGCCCTCCACGGCCGCGCTTCGGCTGTAAAACACTAAGCCTACGACACCGGACTCACGTTGCGCATTCCAACACAGTCGGGCAGAGACGTCTCTTGGCAAAAACAGAAACTGATAGCAACAGGCGAAAAGAGAGAACTGCTGTTTTTATTACTTTTCACCAGCGAAGCGAGCTGAAAGCAGCCCGCCGGCCAGCAGCCCCCGAGGCTCGGGCCAGAACTCAACCGAAGGCGCTAAGCGTTCGGGTCCACCCGGCTCCCGGGGGCGGCTCCCGCGCCCGCCCACGGCCGCAGCGCAGCGGGAGCCCCGCGGCGGGGGCGGGCGCGGAGCG
>VZTV01026797.1:0-21405 GCA_013400875.1 Anhinga rufa
TGAAATTAATTATTTTATTTCATTGTATGCAAGAGCAGAGAAATACTAGGTCGGGTTGTAATTCTTTTTTTGCATGGGAAACAGAATAACATCCACACTGTTAACTGCTGAAACTTCCTGCTTGATCTTCTCTATAAAAGGAAATGAACAAGTGCAAACCCAATCTCTTTCAACTCCTTAAACCCGGGGATTGCTCCCTATGGCTTGAAGAGGGTGAAAACTTAAGACAGCATGAATTTATTTAGGGACTTTCCTGTCAATCTGTTTAACATGGATTAATACTGAAGGCCATCAGTATAGCAGAGATCTGTGGAGGTACAAAACCTGTAAGACATTAAAAAAAAAGTTGAGGAAGACTGTGTAGCTAGTGGAACTGAATAGTGGGAAAACAACTGAAAACTTTTGTTGTGAAATCTGAACGTTTATATTTCAGGTTTTAGCAGTCTGCTGCCACATCCACAGCCACTAGGTGGTCATTAGCAAGTGATAAAGAATATACAAATTAGCTGCTGGTATTGAGCCAAAATACAAACATCTGCGTTCTTGAATTGCCTGTAGATGTACAAAATTTTATGCTGTCTTTTTTTCCTACCCTAATACTCAAAAGGTATTTAATGTCACAAAGCATGATGCTTTAGAGCTTACACAGGAGAAGAGATTGCCAATGAATGAAGATATATGTACATTTTAATTACACCAGTAATGCTGAGTCCCAGCAAGCTTTTGGCAGGAAGGAGCTGAATTTGGTACCATGGGTGGAATCTGCTTCACTTGAGAGACACCATTTAAAGTTGCCGTAGATTTGATTATCTCAGGATCATGACCACAATTTATTCTGCAAGTCGGCTGTCATAGTATTAGATTCCAATTTATTTAAAATAAGACAGAGAACTTCCTGTCTTTTAATACAAGTCTTAAAAAAACCAGCACGATGAGGAAGAATGCAGCCAGTCTTAAAAATTTATTTCATATTTACTTTCATTTTGATTAGTTCCTTTCATAATTTAATTACACGACATGGCAATGTAATTTACCATGATAGAAGTGTGCTTACAAGTAAGTGGTTTATGATCACTAATTGACAGAGGTTGGTTTTATTCAAACACATTCTGTATATTAATTACTGTTTGCATTCATCAGATCAGAAATTATCAAGATACAGAAACTTTACAGTCCTGCATTTATGAAGCATAACTGTAGCATATACTCAGATGAACATAAAATTCCCTGTCAAATTTATTTTACTGTAATGTAGTCAATTGAAAAAAATGTGCCACTTTCTAAACCCTTGTTTTAGATTTGATTTTGATTACATTAGAAAAGATGGTATTTATTCTGGATTTATACAGGCATTCAGGTAACATTCATTATACAGGTAACTGGGCCTGTTGTTCCTACAAAGGTGCAGGTTTTCCATCACTGGGATTTCGCTGTGCTAAGTCAGCTCTGTGGGAGGAAGAAGAGGGAGTTCCCAAGCAGAGATCAGAGATCAGCATGTGTTTGGCAGTCATCATTAAATGGTGTCTTCTGATAGCCTCAGATGGGATGAAGGAGGTGCACCTCTCTTTGGTAGTGAGCAGAAGCCTACAGAGGAGGCAACCAGCACAGATAAGTGGAACAGCTACCACAGTCTTCCACCTTGCAGCTACCCATGTAACTTACCACTCGCATTCGGCAGGAGAGACAGAGAAACAGCTGCGCATGTCCTAAAAGCAGGAAAAGGCTATACATCTTTTCCAAGTTATTTTAATCTTCTTCTGTATGTTATTTTAATCTGAGTGTATTAACTTTATATATGGAAAGATATCTAGAATGGGGTCAGTCATCTTGCTTCAAATAGTACAGGATTTGGTTCAATTTTTTCTCACTCTTTGGTCAAACACTTTTTGAAACCCACTGACACCAGGAGGCAAACCATAGTGGTTTTGAATAGACTTTGGATGGGCTGTATGATCTGTGCTGTTTTCAGATGAATAGAAAAGATATGTATATGGTGATACATAGCAGAGAAATATTTTCGCATGTTCCCTGGAGCATGATTGTTTGGAGCTGTTGCAAAACACTAGTGTTCCCTTCCCAGCCTTTGAATCAGTCTGGTGTTTAATTAGCAGCAATGACAACAAGAGAAAGAACAACACCCAAATTATATAGTAGGGGTTGGTTTCTGGATAGTCTGTTCTACTTTTTTCAGTGATCAGTGATTTGAGCTTGTTTCTTGTATTTAAACAGGTCCTGAATCAGACCCTTCTAAAGTTCACAGCAACAAAATAACCATATAATGCTTCATGATCATTGTTACCTTGCACAGGAGGGAGTAAGCTCTGCATTCTCCATGCAGGCCTGCCAAGTGTCTTATATCTAGTGTGATACTTTCCCATCTGGCACTCCAGCCATTTATTGCCACAGGCTGGCTTAGAGCTCATGAATTTGGATGTGCTGTAGGAAGAGGGCAGGTATTTGCCTGCAGTTCCGCTTGTTAGGACAGGGTTGAGAAAGAACAGCTGAACAAGAAAGTGGAAGAGCAGCTGTACAAATGGAGGCTCACTGTCACCTCCCATTCCCTTTTCTAACAAATTGAGCCAAGCCATCCCCTGCAGTTACCCAGCACCTTCTGTTTATAACACTTTTCTCACCAGGACCACCACCATCATCTGCCCTTTGACTTCAGTGGTCTACAGCACCCACTGGGATCCCTCAAAATGTTTACTCTTTGCTTTCCCTTTCATCCAGCATCTCTGGCAGCTCAAGGGGGGCTGCAGCTCTCAGAAGTCTCCAATCCCTCCATTAGCCGGAGCGTTACACACTTAGCTTCCAATTCAGGTTCTGCAAACCCACCTCACTGCTCTTGAAAGCCTGTCCCAACCTGATCTGCCAAGTGTTGTTCTGCTTCATGACCCACTTCTATCATTGTGCTCAGGCCAAAGGGATTTCGCTTTAAAGCAAATATACCTGGTTATGTGCAAGTTGTTTGCTCTTGTGACATTCAGTCATTAAATAATCTCTGGAACATAACACAGCTGCCAAAACACACAGCACACAGTGGCAACCATGACTATGCCCATTCAGTACCCACTGCTGGGTCTGTGGCTCAGGCTAGTTGAACAAGTGCACTGCACTTCGAGGGAGCTGGAGGAAAGCAGAGCCTGGCACTAGTTTCTCTATTATACATGTTTCCCTTTAGCTTAAGTGCCCCAGATGTCACTGGCTGCTGGCATGTCAGACACAATGGCTCTGTGGATCTTCAAAGTCTCTTTTAGCATAATTTCCTATAGTAACCAAGGCTGTGTGCTCCTCCGCTGTGGGCCATTGCATGTGTGCATGTACCCTAGTAGCTTCTGAACCTGTTGGCCAACTTCAAGAAGCTTGCCTAGTTGCTGTTGTGGAGAGGAGCAATTTCATGAGAGTCTTAAGAATTGGTAAGCAGCTGGAGGAGAGGAGTCCCTGAAGCACGAGTCAGCTGTAGGACTTGCACCTGGGGGAAACAAGGCTTCTTTGGTTTGCTGCTTGTGGAACTGCTTGATCTAACTTTAGCACTTCTCAGGGAAGAACTGCACTCCAGATGCCAGGAAAGATGATTAAAGAGGACTCTGAAATGCTTGCTTTGAACTCTTCAGAAATTACGAGCAGGATCTGGTAAGAGGGTCAAGTGAACAACAGTTAGTGACTTGAGTCCAGATCACTGAAGGGCTTTGTACACCTATCAGCAGCAGATGCTGAGGCCAGATGCATGCCTAAGTGGTTACTCCTTTTCACAGTCCCATTCCACTTATGCAGGGTCTGAAGGCCAGAATCACCTACCTGTTTGTCATGTGATTATACAAAAATCAGAGCATTTGTCTAGCATTGTTTCTGCCAAGTACTCCTGCATGCAATTTTGCTCTGTTTCAGCATACCCCTTGGTTCCCAGGAGAGTTCCCTCTCCACCAGGCTCCATTCTAGAGGCTGGGAAGCACTCTTCACCCTTCCCAAGGAAACTTTTTTTTTTTCTGGAATGATTTATCAGGAGAAAGGGAATGAAGAGGAGCATGACTGTGCACCTCAGCATTAGGATCTGCAGCTCAGGGAGACCTGGATTCCCCATTCCTCTTCCAGGGCTGCTTCTGTCTTCTTATCCAATGAGTATGTACACGGTCATTTAAATGGATAAAATACAGAGGCAGCTCCAGAAGCAGAGACCAGTCCCCAGAACATCCTTTCCCAAGGGACAGATTTATTAGATAGTTATTAGATAAGAGGTGGGCCACTGTATCCCTGGCTCCTCAACTGTCTCCTGAACTGCCTGTGAAGTTGTCCTTGCAGGATTAGGCAGCAGCTGATTGAGGTTTTTTCAGCACTTTGGATTCAGGTACATCATTTCCATCAAAGTCCCTTTTACACAGCAAAGAACAAAAGCCAAAAAGTTGGGTTTGTGTTGCATCATGTAAAAATGTATTGACTGCATAAGGGAGAAGGCTCCCTGAAACTCCAACAGATGCTTTTGGTCTTGCACAGAGAAGTCGTCTTAGATGGAGAAGAGTCCTTTAGACAAAACCATAAGGCACTTTGGGCTGCCGGCAGTTCTGAGGAATCAGCCGGGTCCTTTGCAGATCACCCAAAAATGCCTCAGCACTTTTCACTGCTGTGTCCTGTGTTGGATCCAAGCTCGCTTGGTTCCCACTGCATTCCAGCAGCATGGAGAGAGGGTTCCTTGAGTTCTCAAGTCAGTTCCTTGAGGCTGATAAAGATTTTCCCATGGCACAAGACAGGCTAAGAGATGATCTTAGATGGTGATGAGAAAGCAAAAGCAAAAGAGTTTTTCAGTGATTCAAAGCCTACTTTCACTGGACTTTATCTTGCATCCTCCCACTTGTGCCAAGAGGGACGGAGCTGGGGTGAGTATATTTTCCATCCCACTTATTGTTGCAACATCTTCTTGGAGTCTTCTACTTAAAGTTGGAGAGGTCCTGAAGAAAAAGAAATGCAAAAGTGGCGACTGGCTGCCTTTGCCCCATATATAGCTTTGATTTCTGGGTTACTCTGTTTTGTCTGGTACATATTTCTGATACTGTCTATTTATATCCAGTTCTGTTTCCTGTCCACGCTCACCAGCACCATCGTATCTCTCGGTCTGTGCAGTGGTCTGGAAGCACACATGTCTACACGGGCCAGAAGTTGTCAACATCGCCTGTTTTTTTTAACTGGGACAGCTAGGATAAAGGCTTAGGGTGGATGAACTTCCTTGACCAGTGAGAGCTGGAGACAGGGAGAAGCGCGTTTTCTTGTGCTGCAACTTCAAATAGAAGGAGCTGTGGGTCTTTCTCTGGGTTGGTTTCAGCTCCAAAACCAGGGTGGAGAGTGGCCTCCCCACCTCCAGCCCAGAGAAAGGCTATTTTCATGGTCCCAAGTGCCGCGCCAGCGAGCTGGCCAGCAGTCCCAGGAGAGCAGCTCTGCACCAGGCTGGCTCACTCCCCAGCACAAGGCTCTCCATTTCTCAGGGACTTAGTGGCTTCAGCACGAGCAGCGAGACTTCAGCCTCTAAATCTCCACAGCATGTGGCCCTGGCACTTTGCGGTGTAGACTGTGTCCACAGCTGGACACAGTGTTTCAGTCAGTGTGCTTGCTGGAGGAGACAGCACCACAAATCACCTTCTCCGGGGAAGCTCTCAACACCCTCCAGTGGTGCCCCAAGCTCTGCTTCCTCCCATTTCTAACAGTGTGGTCCTCATTTTGCTAAGCTGAAGCATATATCTAACATAAGCATGTACACCTCCACATGGGATCCACCTAAAGCAAGAAGAGCATCACATTTTTTGCAAAATTGAGGTCTTAGTATCCTAAATGTACCTTTCAAACGCAACTGCAGGATCTGCATAGTTGAAGCTTCAGCTCTTATCTTGTTACCTCCTTCAGGCAGTTCCTGACAAATGGAGATTATAAATGAGGGTCTGTAGCAAACACAACCAAAAAAAGGCATCTTTAATGTTTTCGCAATGTGTTCAAAGCAGCTTGGGTGCTGAGCACAGAAAACTCATTTCCATTTTACCTGAAATGCCATTATGTTTACTAAGTTAAGAGTGGCATTAATCCTGGAATGTATCCAAATCTTCTTGTGAGATTTTGCATTTGCATAACTAAAAGATCTCACTAAATATTTCTCTATACCTCTAAATAATATTGCCTATCCTGTAATACTTGTCTCAGATTTTCCTCAGTGACTTTGTATCAGAGCTGAAAAAGAGCTATCACAGAAAATAAAATGGGACTAAAATAACAGTCCTTTGTATTAGATTTAACATTTGGCTTCTGTCCCAGAATTTTCCACATCCATATTAGAATCAGATGGTAGCGTAAGATGAAAAGATTTCCTGGATGGATTTTATTCTTATTCTTATTGAAGGGCTGATAACATGCTGAAGGCAAGGTACTTGTTGTAGTAAAAAAATCTGCCTAATATCAAAGACTGGATGGACAAGCTGATCACATTTCAGTATCATAAAATCATTCTGCTAGTGAACATGAAGTACTAAAATTCCAGCATGAGAGCAAAAAGCCCAGGCTGGCAGGTAGCGCTCCTTCAGGCACACTGCTTTATGTTTAGTAGCTGAGCATAAGCCAGTGCAACGTTTAATATCAAGAAGTAGCATTGGCGACAGCACAGTGTAGCTGTATTTATGTTAAATTTTAGTTATTCTTAAATATTTGCATTTATGAAAGGCACTCCCTCGTCCTGACTTACCTGTGGAGCTGGTTTCACGTGTGATGTGACAGTGTCGGGCAGCCACACCAGTATTGCTCAGCCTTCTTCAGGAGTCGTACATCCTCTGCCATGTCCCCGAGCCAGCCACTTGCCCTGGGTTCCTCTGGCGCAATCTGGAGACAGAAAGATCAAAGGGATTTAAATACTCTTCAGAAAACAATTTTCCCTTTACTCAAAGCAGCTTTGTATAGTACTTATGTATGACTGGGCTTAAATTGTACAAACGTTTGCAGGCTCTGGGTATTCTGTGCAAAAACAATTACTTTTGATAAAATGAAGGAGTGGTGCTTATAGTGTTGCTGTTCTGCTGTAGTGGAGACTGTGAGCATGATATTGGAGCTATAAATTAGATTTTGCAAAGCAGCTCTTGTGTAGGGAGTCTGCTGCTTCAGACCAACAGGCTATAATTAGCATTTTCTTGGGGATATTTTTGCTCTGTTTTGACGCAGTATCTTCAGCAACAAAAGCAGAGCAGCAATTGCAGGCTGCATTGACCCTTCATTTCAGCTCGTGATCTCAAAGGGTATCAAAGTGCAAATAGGCTTTATAGATATCTTATGCTGCTTTTTTAAATGTGCCTTTTTAAAGCAACTGGTATGTGGTTTGAATTTACAGGCAGAGAATCATTTCACCAGGACTGGTGTTTACAGCATCAACGTCAACCTCTGAGCTTATTATACCCAGTGCTCCTTTTACAGTCAGTGGAGAGAAATGTGCACGTTTAGAGGAGTAATTCATCTGATCTATTTTAGACAACTTCTTTCCAGTGAGATGGATTGTATTCTAGAAGAGCCTATTTCCGTCTTTAGCAGAAATTAATCCTAGTATAATTAGTTCAGGAGGGGCTATCTGTAGTTAGGTGAGATGGATCCTATACAGCACATTTCTGAATAGCATTGTATTCTCACTCTGCTGTTAACACTGTTTGTATTAATGCTTTTTTTTTTTTTTTTTAAATGATCAGATTACCATAGGGAATACACAAAGAGATCACTTGTGTTTGTAAGAAATACTGAGTCCCCAAGACGTTTTTACTGCTGATAATTACAGCTACCTTAATGTGAAAGCTGTTTTGGTAGTTGTATTTATCCTGTCCTCCATGACTCAGGTACCAGTTCAATGCTAAACATCATCTCAAATGAAGAGTGTGTTCTGGGGCATGTTGGGTACTTGGGCAATACTAAGGGACACAGGGCAGAAATCTCTGAGAGAACATGGGACTTCCTTGCACTCTTTTGAAAACAGCTTCAAGGAGGCCAGATGAATGGGGCTGTAGCACGTACATGCCTGTTTTCAGGAGCGTTACTACAACTGGGGTGAGAGATAAGGAAGCATAATTTGTACTGGGGAGCAGTACTGGGATGCCCTGTTCACTTGGGTTCACCTGAACCATGCTTATGGGTTCATTCAAATAGAAGAAAAGCCTGCAGAGCTGGTCTCAAGACAAGTTTGCCATATATGACTGAGCACAAAGGCTAAGTAGCATCTTAGGAGACAGAAGAATTTCCTGTGAACAGCCCTCAGCAAAAAGATAGAGTATTGCCTAGGAACTAAGGAATCAAAGTTGTTTCTGAAGTGTATAAACAGTCACAGAATAGAAGTAATAAGGTATTATTGGTCCCATATTTGTCATTTGTCCCTATATCATACTGGTGCAAGCAGATTGATAATCAGAGGAAACCTGCTAGAAACGTGTTCCTTGAAAATCTTTCTTGTTCACTACCCCAAAATCTACAATTACTTTTGGAAGTCTTGGCTTTGGAGTATAATTCTGATATCTGGATTATTGACAACCAAAGCCTCAAGACTCCCTTGTGTGGTCCACTGAGCATTAGTTTTCCTCTAATTAATCTTCTTGTTGATTATGTAATTATTGTTTTCTAGGTGAGTATGTATTCTGTATTCTGTTTCTTTAATTAATTCATTCTTTCACCTCAGCTTTGCTTATTCCCTTCTTTGTCAAGGTCTCACATTAATATTTGCAGCATCACCTAGTGACATTTGTATGTATTTTCTGTTTCTTTTTCTTTTTTTACAGATGTAACTGAAATTGCACCATGTATTTTGAAGACTTCACCAACAGATCAGCAGCTGAACAAGCTTGCAAGGAGACTGGGACCCGAATGGGAGCATGTAGTTCTGTGCTTGGGTTTGTCCCATACTGACATCTATCGATGTAAAGTCAATCACCCTCACAACCTGCAGTCACAGATCGTAGCTGCGTTTGTCCTGTGGAGACAGCGTTTGGGGAAAAAAGCAACAATCCAAAGTCTGCAAGCCAGTCTGATGGCTGAAGAAGTGGATCCTTCTGTGATACAGTACATGCTTGAGTGAAGCCTTGCTATTGATTAGGAGCTTTCAAGTACTTCATTAAATTAAATAAAGAGGATTCACTGAAATGTATGTTGAAGACCTGACACCTCAAACTGGAAGAAAATGGGGTTGGGAACTGTGGTTTTACTAAGCTTAAACATTCCAGTTTTCTGTGGCATCTTGTGACTTGTAATACTTTTCATGCCAGATTAATTTTTAGCAGGCATTAAAAATGGATCACTCTTTCCTGTTTGCTTTTGTACTATTCCAGTGGGGATATAGGGTGACACTTAAAGTCCTTGCAAGCAGGAGGCCCTGCAGTGAGTTCAGCAAGGTTTCTGGTTTCATTGCGGGAGCAACACTTGGTTTAACCTGTTTTCTGGACTATGTAGGAGCCTTTTTTGCTGCTGTCCAATGCTAGTTCCCTAATATCCCAGCAAGAAATGAGAATAATCACTGTTACTAATTTAACAATTTTACAACAGGTATTGCAGGTGGCTAATTTCACATTTATAAAAAGTTTTAGCACATACAATTTCTTGCTAGAATAGATGGCTGCCACCTTAGTCTGCCTTTGAAACTGGCCCTAAGTGGAAGTAACAGGAACCTAGTGTGCCTGTGAGGGTTTCTTCTGTTATTATTTAATGGGTGTAGGTTTCTGCAAGGCTACAAGCACTGTGCGCGTATGCCATATCTTGGCACAGCACTGGTGGGGAGTTCTCAGGGAAGAAACATGGTAAAAAACCAACCAGAAGATAGGCAGGAACAGGCAAACATGGGACAAGGCAAACAGGGCAAGAAGGGACCTAAAAATTGAGACAACTTCTAATTTGTCTGTGTTTGTCTCTGCTAATAAACTGGGAGACAACCTGGTGCCTGCTGAGTCTTTGTGCTGTCCTCTGGACCCAGGCAATCTTGTTTCACAGAAGTTTTACTCTTAGGTCAAGTGTCCATAGGCACCTTTCTCTGACCACCACATGGCCAAGAGAGTGCTGAAGCTTGCAGGTCCTTTCTGGTCAAGATGGGCTCCCCACTGCTCTCCTTCCAGCTTGTGGCATCTAACAAACTTGTTTGGTTTCTACCAGATTTTCTGCACCTAATGGGGGCAGCTTTGACACTCCTGTCCCTTGTTCTTTGCCAGCTGTAATTGTACCACTAGTGTTGATTAGATTTTATCCAGAAAAACAGTAAAGCTTGGGCTTTTCTTCTCCTTCCCCTCCTGTCAAGGAGATTTTCCTCCTTCTGGAAGAAACCACTGAGGTTTTTGCTGGCCAGGTGAGTGGGGATCACTCTGCAGGGTATATATCCAAAGGCAATGGAAGTGACCAGCTGCTTTCTGAGGCCTGATGATAAGAGGCAGAATATGTTCCGATTCTCCCTGAGCAGTTTGCTGTACAGTAAATGAGGAACAAAGTTTGGATGCAGGGTTTCCAGGTCTATTTATGAGCAAGTTATGGTAGACTGTTTCATCTACAGAGTCATTGCCAAGTAACTTCCCATCCTACAAGATCTGCCCTGTATAATTTAACAGCTTTACAGCCTTGTCAGATGTCTTTGTTGGGGCAAGAATGAACTTTACTGCCTTTTTTTCATTTGTTTTAATTCTTCCTGTACCAAGATTTTAGAAGACATCTGGGAAAGACGAAGAGATTTTTAAGGAAATCCTGTCTGCCTTGATTTTCAGAAGCATGGAAACAGAAAAAATATCCTGGCAGGATCAGCTCCTGCAGGTCCCGAAGCAATCTGGTGGTATTTTGGTTTTAATCTTCTATATACAGTTCTGACCTTCAGTATATCATGATCCTGTTATACCTCACTCACTTAACTAAATCATATCGTATTATGGCTACTTACAGAGTTTATCAACAAATCACAAATAAACAATGTAAGTCAGTTTAGGCCTTGGGATTTATTTATTTTTCTGTTTCATGATGCTTTAATGCCAGCATATTCTTTATTTGGTTGAAAACCATCCTAGAGCTGGTGTACAGACATTTGGGAAATTCATATGACCACAGCCCAGCATAGGGAGTGCAATGAGGACTCTGAAGCAATTCTGCCAGTGACATGGGCAGGAGTGTGGTCTGCATGTTAGGGAAGAGGGGCAAAGCAGTGTCCCTGGCAGCAGTTTGGAGGAACAAAAGCTGGAGATGGGGAGCAGGAGAAACTACTGAAAACATGATTTAGAGGAAGAAGCTGGCTTCTGGTGACATAAATGCAAGTACCTTATCTTGTTCTGTTCATGGACCAAGTCTTAACACAGACTGGTCTCCAAGGGGGTCATCCTCAGTTAACCCAGTGTGAGCACAGTTCTCCGGGGAGGCAGCCAGTCTGTGTGGTAAAGTAGTGTAATAGGCACACTCACAGGCCTCTGGTACCTTCTTTGGGTGAACTTTCCATTTCATGTTCTTCATTTGTATGACCACTGTCAGGTTATCCATAGTTTGTATATTTAGAGTCTTTTTAATGGTTAAGGAAAACAGACTGGGGTAGGTATGAAGTATCATGCCAAAGAAGCCTTCCTTACAAGTCAGGTATTCTTCTGTGTATCTACTATGGGCCACTGGAAACCTGATGGGTGAGTATCATATCAGGTAATTTCTCCATTTAAGTTGGTCTTTAGGTGGGCTAAATTCTGTATCGCAGCAGTGGTACTGAAATTACAGGAGCCATGGCTAGACAAGGAATTTAAAACCTGGCCTCTCATATTGTAGAACAAAGCACTTAATTCATAATTCATAGTTACTTTCACATTCCCAGGCCCTAAATTAATGCTGTAATACTTGAGTTGCAAATATTGAAAGGAGAGGTTTACTTATTTTATGAGATTGTTTCCATTGCTGTCATTTTTAAATTCATGGAAATGTTCCTATTAGACTCTTCAGTTTTATTAAAGCTTGGTTTTGCACCACACAAATGCAGGGACACATTTAACTTGACAGTAGTATTCCTTTAACCCAGTGGATTTTTCCATCCACTTAAAAATATTTTTCTTCTGGTTGTAATGCTTTATTTTGCACAAGGATGCAATTAAGACAATTTAATTCTTCAGATGTACAGCAAGGCCTCTTATTCTCTCTTAGGACAGCCAAAAGGTCTTAAAATGTTTATTCTTCTCTGGCTAATTTGAGAGCAAATGTTATTTATTTAAATCTCACTCGTAGACAAGCCTGCAACTTTAGTATTGTTCAGGAGTGAGGCAACTTGGTGAGTAAATTTCCCCATCTCTCCCTTTGCCTCAACTCCCTTGCGCCACCAGTTTGGGTGACAACAGGGGGCTTGCACAGAGGCTCCTGTCCTCCCCCAGGACTGGTGCACGGGGCAGGCTGACGGCCAGGGGCAGCCCCCAGCAAGGACTTGTCCCCCTTGCATTGCCTATCACTTGCAGCGAGGTGCATGGCCACACCAGGCTAGCAGTGGGCTCAGGGGCAAAGGCTAGCAGTTAGCAACTGCCCTCTGATGTGTTTGTGTTTCTTAACTGATGTTGAAAAAGCCTGTCTAGTGAAAATGGTATTATTGCTATCTACTTATTTGTGGCAGTGTTTAGGAGCCCTGAGAGAGGAAAGCATAAAAGGTGGCCCCTGCTGGACTTTCCACTGAAATGGATGGCTTAACTTGTAGTCCTTGGAAAAAGTAGTCATTGATTTTCTTCCTTGGTGTATAAAGGAGACTTTGACGTCCCATTTAACTCTCCTAAGTGGTAAGTAGGCATTATAAAAGCTGTTTTGTACTCTGCAAGTACAGGTGGACTCTTAGCATAGCAGTAGGCAAGGTCTAAGAGCACTACTTCCCACCTGTATTAAGCAGCATGGATGATCACAAAGGAGAGATCTCCTCAGGGCAGAACCATGTCAAGGAGGCTTTACGCTGCCTTGAACAGTGGCTGGAGTGTAGATTAAAATGAAAATGCAGTCATCTTTGAGCCGCTTCTCCCAGATTATGTGGGGGAAATTTCCATCTTGAATCATATGTTATGACAGTCATTGATCTATGGAATAAAATATTTTGCAAAAGGCTGGAAAAATAAACTAAGTCATATTCAAAGAATATGAAAGGCATGCTCATCTGATGCTAAATGTTGTCATGCTGCCAATTTTGTTTCTTACTGGAAATAAAGCCAGGCTCTGAGAACTAATCTGTTTACAAACTTCCATAGCCTCCATAGCCATAGAGTAATGTCAAGGCATAGTAGAAGTAGAGCTGAAAAGGCAGTTCACAAAAGCTTTGTGTATTTACAATGAATATTCAAAAACTTTGTCCAGATTTCAC
Source organism: Anhinga rufa (assembly GCA_013400875.1). Lineage (NCBI taxonomy): Eukaryota > Metazoa > Chordata > Aves > Suliformes > Anhingidae > Anhinga > Anhinga rufa. The sequence continues at coordinate 13,319 of VZTV01026797.1, forward strand.
TAAATGAAAAGAATTTTGACTTTCAAGGTGACTTTCTATCATCTGATAAATAGACCTAAAAATAAATCCAGTGATTTGGCTTTTTTTTGCCCAAATACAGTGTCTTTTTTAATTGAGCTCCTTTTGAGAAAAGGAACATTTGCCAGAAACGGAAATAATATTTCAAAATATCTTTCCAGATTAAAAAAATAAGTATGTGTTTTAGCAGAATTCACTTCTGAACTTTTTAGTTGTGAAAAAAGATGAATTGGCAATTTCCCTTTGAAGCTGTTGGGGAGAGCTGCGTGATCAGTATAGCTGATAATGGCTCAGGAAGACTCCCTGCACTCCGGCAGCAGTGACTGCATTAAAATGTCTACACATGTTACAGATACCATTTCTGACACTGACGTCTGGTCCAAGCCCTAACAGCAAAGAGACAAAAACTCTCTTATTAACTTCAATGCACTTTGGATTAGGCTTTCTTTAATTGGAACCTGCTGAAGCATGGTACTTTTACTACCTCCCTTTGAAAAGCAGTCTTTATGGATTTGGGGTAATAAAAAGGAAAGGGTTTTTTTGTGGGTGTAGTAAGCACTCTAGGTTATGGGGTCCTCTTTTCACTGCTTCAAGTGCTACTTTGCACTATTCACTTCAAAGTAAGTGTCATGAGAAAGGAAAAAGAACAGAGGAGTGGAGCCATTCAGCAAAGGATATCAGTATGTTTCCAAAACTGAGATCATTTTGAGTTCTGGAATGTGAATAATCCCCTAAGAGGTGGGATTTGATGGCTCGGGAGATTGTTAATAGATTCATGGAGTTTTCCACTTTGAGATCAAGGATCCAAACCCCCACTGACCCAAAAGAAACGCAACCAGTGCAAAATAAACTATACATTTTCTTTCTCCTGCCTTTAGGACTTTTGTTTCTGACCTATGCAGTCCCAGCCCTTGCTATCAGACTTAAAAAAGGGCATGGTGAATGGAATGAGCAGAGTACTTGAACTGCCGTCTGCCCAGAAGGAGGGTCAAACCCATTAGACCCTGGGAGGGCAAAGTAGGCAATGTGAATTGCCATGGCCAGTGTTAATGTTCACGTGGTGTGCACAGAGAGACCATCAGCTTCCGGGGATGTCACCCAGACCTCCTCCACACCAGCAGCAAGCTCATTCAGAGAGAAGGACACACAGAGACCTCCTTAACTCCTGCAGCATACGCTCAGAAGCTGTTTTTACTTGCTGGCTAGTTATTACTCTCCTGTGAGTGCTAGCATAACCCCTCCTAATGAATGTGTGTCTAGGCATATTAAACTGCTCAAAGTCCTATTTCTGTATGATGGAGTCTCCTCCATGAATAGGCTCAGGGCAGGTAGGACAATACCTTAGCTGGGAGCTAAGATGTTGTCCTGTTGTCTGCTCAAGCGCAGATCCCATCAGCAATATTTCTAGATGAAGATATATTTCCAGAGTCAGAGTTATTTTCTGATTAACAATGCCCCTTTTTTTCTTAAATTCAGAGCTGATCCAGCACTTGCTTCCTGGCTTGATTTCTGTGCCGGTAGAGTGAGTTTTGCCCCGTGACTGGGATGCTTGCACTTGCAGCTGTAAGTTAGCCTGCTGAATAGCGTGCCACTCAGGTGCGGGCCTCAAAATTAGCCCTTCTGACTTTCAAAATGTGCAGTCTTCTAGCACCTGGGACATCTGCATGTTGCTGTTCACTGTGATTTCAATCATTAGGTATTTTGTTTTTATTGACTCTAATCTTCCATCTTTGCACCGTTAATTTTGGATGATCCTGAAGGGAACCATCACAAACTAGAGTGAGGGTATTTTTTTTGCACACACGCTGCACACCATTCCCTAGGAAGCAGATACACAGAGACATTCTTACATGTCTTTGTTGTTCATTTTGATTTTTTAGTGATACTTTCTCTGCCAGGAGAGTGATGCTTCCCAGCTCACAGCCCTGTGAACTCCAGGAAAGGGCTGGGAGTGTTCCCACTCGGCTGAGGCCAGTCGGGACAAGCCCACAACCACATTTGCATTTGCAGAACCTTAGCAGGAATGGCAATGGGGACGCATGGCACAGTCATTGCCCTTGAAAGCCCAACGGGCACCCAACAGCCCTGTAAAAAAAAGGATATGAAGATATACTAACAGGAAAATATAACTTGCAATTATCTGAGCAGGCACACCTCAGTGATACCACCTTTTATGAGGTAGTTTTATTTTTATGGATACATTTGCTAGGCTTTATTTAAATAAGAAAGCATTTGAATAACTAGAACATGTGGAGACTCCTGATAAGGATCCGTCTTTCAGGTTATTAAACAAACTGCATAGCAAGTGCTCAATTATTCTTCAAAATGCTTAAGCAACACCTTTTGTTCAGATTCCCATCTAGAATTACCTCCCAGTAAGTTGCCTCCCAGTAATTTCCAAGAAGCAGTGTGCGATCAGCACACACCCCTGTTCTGGATAATAAAGACTTCTGAGAAAAATCTCAGGATTAACAAACAAGCCACGTAGGGACCTGGGAAATCAAGTCTTCTGAAGGAATTTTACTTGCCTCACACTGGGCTCACTGTGCCGTTGACTCTGATGTCTGCATGTGAAATGAGCCTCAATAATTACATATTCTTCCTCTCCATTGCTGGTCCTGACTTTGCAACATTTGAGAAACCACTTCAGGCTGCAACTTGTAGCGCAATGCAGACTTCCGATGAGCAGAGCTCAATGAAGGCATAGCGAGCCCAAGATTATTTACTTAATGCACACTTGGGGTTTGCTGTCTGAGCAAGTGGCTATTGCATGGCAAGCAGGGTGGAGCACCAAAACTTCTGCACAGCAGAGAGAGCTCTGAGGAGCATGGGTGTGCTTCTCAGCCATGGTGCAAAGCATGTCAACGCAGGCCTTGAAGAGGTGACCAGAGGTTTTCCTCCTTGTGATACACACAGGTTTTTCTCACCCAGCATCAAGTATTTGGGTCCTACAGAACTCTGAAAAAAAAAAAAACAAACAACAGACCAGAACCCCTTGGAACTAGCTATTCAAAGCAAGGGCCACATTATAGAAGTGGGCAAGAGTAATAGCAAAGATCTGAAGAAAACCAGACTGGAAACAAAGCCCTGAGTCTGGCTGACCAGCCTGTTGAGAATTTGAGGACTGATTTTTCTGTTTCAGCTGCAAACTAGGCTCTGTGTCAGGGGTTGTCAGCTTCTCTGCTTCCATGACAGCTTGAGGCTCTGGTGAGTCAGCCCCCAGGCGCCTGGTAAAGACAAGGAATAGCAAACAGGTCAGAGAGGGACACGTGTGCATGAGCATGTAGAGGACAAGAATAAAGGGATCAGGAGAGGAGAGAATGAGCTCTGGAGCTCCCGGAGGCCTCCCTCCCAGCACTGCCCATCCTAGTGGTGCCCCAGGTGCCTGCTTGCTGGCTCCCCTTCCTTCCATGATGCCACACATCAGGAGATGTGTCCTCTGACACCAGCAGATGCCACAGCAGGTAGGATTTTTCTTTTTCTTTTTTTTCTTTTCCTAGGCAGACACATCAGATTTCACCCTGAAATCCAGCTGACAGGCTGGCTCCAGGCTTAATGTGCTTTCCTAGAAGGGACATTGCTCACAGGGCACGCAGCTGCAATTTCCAAAAGCTAATCCCTCAAGGCGTACATCCTGGCGAGGTGACAAGCCATGAGCGACTGAAGCAAAGTCGTCACTTGAAAGAAGTGCCAGCAGGCACCCGGCCAAGCACGGCTGACAGCAAACGTTTCTGGCCATGGCTGCCGCCCACCCAGCTCCTCCTGAGGGGCATGCGGCCACCACCACTTCCCCACACGGGGGAAGTAAGTGCTGAGCCAACATCAGGACATGCACCATGCAGGGCTGGACAATGAGGCTTGGCCACCCCATCCAAGGCCTCCTGCTGGCTTTCAGGCCCTGGTCTGGGGACATGTTAATCACCCAAGCTATTGTGTCCAGCTCTGGTGGAGCTGGAGGGCATCACAGGAAGGTCAGGCTCCCTCAGCTGGAGAAACCTGCCTACTGCTCTGAGGCTGTGAAGGGTTCACCCGGCCCTGGTGAGGGGCTGTAAGTCAATGCACAGCCTCGCTTCAAGAAACTGGCAGCTGAAATAGCTGGTTCCTTGGGAACCAAAATAAGTCAGTAGAAGCNCTTGGAGAAGAGGAATGGGTGAGTGCTGGGCCCAATACAGAGGCCCATGCTCCTGCTCGCTCCTCCCAGTGCTCCTTTGCTGTATGCCTGAGGTGGGCCCAATCCACACCTGCAGCCAGTCCCCCTCTGCATCCCCCACCACGGACATCCTCAGCATGGGCTTGTGTGGACCCTCACGGTGGACCACGGTGGCTCATACTTCTGAACCAGCAGAAATCCAGCAATGATGAGTGTGGCCCATTGAGTTTGAGCTGTCCATGCAGCAGTGAATGCCACTTCCCCTGGCAAACAGCAGTGTTTTTCATTAAAAAGCCAGCATTGAGGGGCTGCCACGTTCACTACTATGAACTCTCCTGGGGACATAAGCTTGGTAAGAGAAGGAGGAAGAGGTGAACAGCACCATTTGACAGTGGCTTTAACTAACATGGTAGGAAAAATCCAGACCTCGTGTATATGAGATGATCATATGGCATAACAGAATTGCTCATCTGTTAAGCATTACTAAATGCTTACTATAGTAAGCATTGCCGATCTCCAGGAAATGTACCTAGGTGAAGCTGAAGATTTTTAAATCTAAAACTGATGGCATAAATCAAACCCTTCTTAGGCTCCTGCAATAAGAGGAGAAAAGGAAATTGCTTTTCAGCCCAGAAAGCATGCTCCTGGTAGCTGATAAACTGGCTGTGACTCCCCACAGAAGGTACAATGAATAGTGAGAGAGCAAATATCAGAACTACAGTGAGTCTCCAGAGGGACACAGGGAGTGACAGCAGCTGCTGCTGGAGGAATTTGGGGCTGTAGGGGATCCCTTTGGGAGGGAGGGCAGTGGGTGGGAGGGGGAACCGCACCCTATGGGTAAGGGCCTGTAGGGTGCTTGAGGTGGAGCTGCTTTGCATTCAGGGGCTTTCCTGTGTCACTTTAACTGCTTAACCTTGGATCCCGAAAAGATACCCGAGAAAATGTGAAAGCACTAATGCATTTGCCCTATTCCAGCCGAAAGAGGAGCTTAGGCCTTACTGAGGTCATGGGTGAGGGTGTGATCCTGAAGCAAAGTAACCCTAGAAGATGGAGATTTTACTTCACCCCTTCTAGCTTTCACCAGCTACAGATCAGGCATGTAACCTATGCTTTTCCCATAGACAGGGGAATGAAGATGGACACCGCTGGCAGTCAGCTCAGCCCACCTGTCAGGTAGATGTGGGTGACATTCTAGAGGGGCCTCTTTTCCACTGGCTGTTGAGGGAACATAGATTACTCACTTTGGCCAACCATATAGTGCTAGAAAGCCAGAGAAGGATCCATCTAATTTAAGACACCTGCCATAGAGCTGATGCCACCTACATTAGAGCTGATCCCTGTCACACCCTCTTATAGTCAAGGGAGAGAAGCAGGCACCTTTTGGGTGCAATTCATCTACTTTTCCTTACATTTTTGCTAGGATGAGATTAATTCACACCCCAGTGATTATAATTGATGCCTAGCTCAGCTGTAGGTATGTACATTAATTGAGGTTAATCCCATCCCTTGTGTCAGATTAAATCGATCCCACCCCAAAGTCCTGATTTTTGAGACAAGGTGCTTTCAGCTCCTGATGGTTCTGGCTGCCAACGCTGACAGCCCCTGCGGTAACACTGCCACCTCACCAGTCGTGGAGGTCCTGACGATGTGAGTTTCATGGAGGCCTTTCAGGGGGTAAGAAATGGCTCATGTATCCAATAAAAGGAAACTGAAACTTAGTAGGCAAGCTTCCCTAGAAAAAGACCTACTTGGTTTGTATAAACAGTTCACACACAGCAAGAGGGATTCTGGAACAAAATGCAGCCTTGTAATCCAGTTCTAGTCCTAGCTGTGTATAAACACAAAGTGGATCTCTGCTACGAAAACAGATATATTGGAGGAAACCAGTAAAGACAAGGGTGCCTAATAAAGGTGATAAACTACTAAGCAGTAGATCATATATATGTTACCCTGACCAGGATACTTGACTGTCTGCTTTGTGAAGCACCCGAACAAAAAATGTTCCATTTTGTGCCTTGTGAGAAGTTTGGTGGTTTGGCTTCTGCCCCCCCCCTTTGTTGCTAGAATTTTAAAAGCTCGAATTTGGAATAGTCTTGCATTTCCTCATGTCTGTGTGTCTCACCTCAGTGCCATTAAAAGTCATGACACGTAATAGAGAAACAGCTGTGCAGGAAACTTCAGGCATCTGTTTAATATTAATTGCATGTATTCCTAAAAAGTAATAGCATGTTTTTAAAATTTCACTGCACATCTGGTGTGTCACTGCTTAGGGTTTTTTTAATAGGTTTTATCTGTGAGTCACTGAGAATTATCAGCCACAAGCTGGCCAGACAACAGGGAGATACACAGGCAAGTAAAATGGAAGAGAAGTTTTTAAATAGCTTCTAAAAAACAACAGCTCTTAACAAAAATTACAAAGCAGCACAGACTGTTAGCTGCCTGTCAGCAGACACCAGGCTATGGGGAATCTAGGTTTAGGGAAGGAGAGCACATTCTATTAATAAACACTGTATGATTTAAAAATATATATGTGAATCCTGTCCCAAACTGTAAGCTAGGATTTCTTTCTCAGCCAGAGGAGGATGAGTTCTCCTGCAGCTACTCAAAAAACCACAACCTATCCCCTTCTGCTACACCCCGTCCCCATTCTTACCCCAACCTACTTGCATTTAGCCATAAACTACTTTTCCTGCAGACTTAGCAAGTCTCACATTAAAGAAAGTGGTCTCTTGAAGGTCAGGTGAAAGGTGTGTTCTTCAGCCTGACAGCCCTGCAAAACTTCCAGCTCCAGGACGTCCTCCCACCTGTGCTGGCTTGGGGGACCATGGAGCTGCAGCCTCCCCCTGCCACAGGGAGAGCCCAGACCTAGGGGAAGGCACAGCTGCTGGTCCCACTGACATCCGTGAGCTTCTGAAAATTATGCAAAGTGTCTGAGAAGCTTTTTCTGAATTAATGAAGGAATGAATGCTGTAAAAAGGCTTTTTGCACATTTTTCTGTATTTCCACCCACTAGGAGGCCAGGGCCCCAAAAAGTGTCACTATGAATGACTCCTTTTTTATTTTAGAGATCTTTTTTTAAGAGCTTGTCTTGTATACTGCACATGACAGGGTGTTTCCCACTGTCAGCTGTTTGAAATACTTGCTGAGTGGTGACAACTGGTAATTAAGTCAGTAACAAATGATGATTTGAGATGTTTATTAATGCCTCAAAAAAGGACTAGAAGGCATAGATTTGGAAAAACACAGCTTTGTCAATGTTACAGAGCAGGTGCATCCCACAGAGAGCTCAATTTAGAGAAATACAGCAGTAGGTCTATGGTGCGTGTGTGCCTGGGGTTATCTTCAGCAGATGAGAGGACCCACAGGGGCTGGGGCAAGGGAAGGAGGGAGGGAAGCCACGGGTACAACTCTCATCCCGATGTGCTGCAGCAGGCACCCACACCCACATGTAAGAGGATATCTACAGGAGAAGCATTCCTCAGTCCCACACTTTGGAGGTAGAGAGTAAAGCCTAAAAGGTTAAAGGGGAAAGTCCTTGTTTTGGGATAGACTTCATGGTTGGTTCCTGTTTTTGTAATGGGGTGAACAGCCATTAGTGCCATGGTCCTCCTTGGGGCGGTTCTGGTTGGAGTCAGTGCCCTGGGTGCCCTGGCAGCTGCAAGCTCAGTGTAGCCCCCGTTCAGACCTCTCTGCTCACGCCAAAACAGGGGCAGTGGTTTTCCTTTCTCCTTGAAAAAATGCTTTGAATTTTTCAAATGGGGAAGTCTTGCAACACCTAAGAGCAAGTGGGAAGATGTGAAGTGGGTGTGCTCCAGAAGTGTGGCGACCGAGTGTCCATTGTGTGTTCACCCATTTGCATTGCTAGCACAAGGAGTACGTTCTGGTCCTTATTTTTCCTGTCTGTGCTGGTTTTGGCTGG
>VZTV01026806.1:0-11746 GCA_013400875.1 Anhinga rufa
GATTTGGACCCCAGAACAGCAACTGCTTGGTTTTGTGACCCAGAAAGAAGATGAGGGAGTCAATAACAAAGCAAGGAAGTAGTTAACATGTTTTGAACACCGTGAAAAGGGAGAAAAAAATGGGAAGCAGAAGTGGAAAAAATGGGGAAGGAGAAACAATACGTTCGTGTTTTTCCTTGTAATTCTGCATGAAGATGTTTGCTCTATAAACAGCTTTGAGGAAGATTTCAGTAAAAATGGTTGCACGTCAAAGATACAGGACAATATGTTGTCTTACTAACAAGTACTACGTGACATTTCTGGTAATCAGTGTCTGACCCAAACCTGGAAATGCTCTCATTTAATTTGCCTGCTGTACACTTCTGCGTAGATTTAAAACAACAGCACCAGATGCAGCTTTGGTGCTGATCTTGAACAAGGGTTCATAGTGAATAGCAGCTATCCCAGCTGGTGGAAGCAGGAACAAGATCTTTAGAGATGATGCACCTGTGAAATGGAAGTAACTCATGTAAAATGCCATGAAGATGGTCATAGAAACAGCTATGCAAATTTTTACAATATCGTGTCAAACATTACTTAGTTGTTATTGCATATAGCTATTCAACTGTGCAGGATTAATTAAGCCCTTTGAAGGACCGTTGTTTTCTCTTCCCTTTGTTTTCCTTCTCTTTTTGATTGTATTATAGAAAAGAATCTTCCCATTTATTCAAACACCTCCATTTATTTAGATTTTAATGATTTTAATTCAGTGGTAGCTTTTTTTTTTTTCTGAGATCCTTAATGTAGCATGTCATACAGTGTTTAACATAAAGGAAAATACAGAGTAGGAATAGGCACTACTGAGACTACAAGTTACAGTGGAAAGGTGTTTCAGTCATTCAACCTCAATTAAAAAGTAATATTATTTCAAACTTCAATAGTACATTGCAAACTTCCACTTCACATTAGTGTAATATTTATAATGTGGTTAGGTGTTTGTAACATGCAGTGCTCAGTTGCATATTTTTGATCCTGCAATTATTGATTTACTGCAATAAATAAAAAGCTATTGTAACAGATGTGATGCAGCAAGGCTCAATTCTGCATTGTAAGTGATATCTGCGTTTGTCAGCAACACCAAGTTTTTATGTATACAGCATTAAATTTCTACTGGATTGTTTGCTCGTGAATGTTTAGTCAATAGAGAACAAATTGTGGATGTCAAATAACCTTCAACTGTACAATAAACTAGAAACTTTTGGATGAATGCAACATGTCTCTGAAAGCCATGCTGCTCAAAATGGGGAACTGCGTAAGAGTTACTTCTGCAGAACTACTTACTGGTGATAATACTGGCAAGCAACAGTATGTCTTCCATTGCACAGCTGCAGGTTAGTGTCTTCCTGTTTTTTTCTTTTTTCCTTTTTTTTTTTTTCCTGTAGCTTAGTTATCATCATCATTGCAAGCAGTGAAGTCCTCTGGAATGGAGAGGTGTGAAAATCTGAGGGATTTGTTGACACTCTGAAAACGAAGTGGCAAGTGAGAAGTCAGGCACAGTTCTTTGTCCTGAAATAAAACTAAAAAAGTGTATGCTGACCAGTAAGCTTTAGGCATTTGTCCAGGGAAATAAAATGCTTGATGCTTCCAAATGCAAGTTTCGGAAAAGGAAATAATTATTTTCTTCCTTTTTTTTCTTCAGTTTGGTCTGCTGCTGCTGCTGAATATCTGTGTGTAAGGGCAAATTTTGTTACTTGAACAACCTCCATTTCATAAGTCAGAAATTGTTTCTGTTCAACATGCTTCTTAAAAGAACCATAATCTATGCCTTTACTTCTGGGTCCCTGTTACAGAACAACTGCACTGGAGTATATTTTAAGAGTGTGAGAGTTTTGGGGTTCTTTTGTTGTTGTTTTTTTTTCCTTTTGTTTAGGTTTGGGTTTTTTGTTTGTTTTTTTAAATCAAATCCTGTTTGAAGAAAATAAAGAAAAGCTTTTTGCAGTCTAAATACATGTCCTGGTGGCAGACTCTTAGATTAAAAATTTGTATAGTAACATAATTGTGGCTCCAATATGATGTAATGATAGATGAAAATGAAGAAATAAGCATGAAGAAAAATGGGCAGCCATATATTATTATTTTTCCATATTTCTATCTCAAGCAGAAGATATAGGAAAAGAAAGAGGTCGAAAGTAACAGAAGTATGACAGAAGTGAATTTGTTTGTCTCCAAAAAATTTATTGTACATATAGGGTTTTTTTCTGATCTGTTTTTGAGATTTCAGCTATGTAGGACTGAACTCTTGATGTCATGTTCGACACTGTAAATATCAACTAGAAAGCTTTGTGGTGTTAATTTTATAAATAGACCTAGTACTCAAAAATAGTCTTATTGATAATCAGCTTTGTCTCTCTTAGTTCTGGAATGGTCATTACATGTTTGCGTAACTGCAAACTTTGTCATACATTAAAATTTAATCCTTTTGGGAGCATTTCACTGGTCAATAAGAAATGTGTGTGTGTGTGTTCCTGTGCTTTCCTTGAATTGAAATTTTGCTGTTTAGTGTATTAAGAGGAAGTTGTATCTTTTTCACTAGAGTTTCCCTTTGTGTATTCCAGTAGCTTCATGGTCTTCCTGTAAATTGATGACTCCACTCTGAAATGAATTTTGTTGCCCGTCTTTTGAGTTCTTCTACCCGGTTAAGCCATATAAGGCATATACTGTACTTCGCTATAATGTTAGTGTTAAAACAGGGAGATGGTAATCCCTGCATCTGACCTGAAGTGTCTCTGCAAAATCTATGTTGTTTGTTAGAAACAAAACTAGTAATTTAGTTGGCATGTCCAACTGTGTCATCAGTAGTCTATTTGCCCTAATATTCTGCAGGGGGGGAAGTGCTGTTTACAGCTAATAAATTGTTGACCAACTGGACTTCTTGTTTGCTTGTTTATATTTCAGTGTGGCATATAAATTTTATTTTAAATTCTTCTCAATACTATTTCAGGTGTTAAGAAATTGGGTCTTTAGGGTTTTCTTTGTTTCTTGATGGGTTAGGGCCCTAATTAGGGAATTAGGTCTTCTACACTACTGCTCTTATGAAATACAGCATGTCCTGTGCCTGTTCTGATCTCATGTGTAACACAAGATCCTGTTTCAGTCAGGCGTAGCTCTACGAGAGCTGACCATATATCGGGTTTTGTTGACTGTTTACTTCATCAGTGTCATTAAACATTGATAGCTGCATTTCCGTGCATGAAAGGGGGGCACAGGGATGGGGACTCTGGCAAGTTAATGAGTATTGTCACTGCAAAATGTATGTTTTGGTTATGTATGTTTTGGCTCGGGGATTTTTTTTTGTCAGTTTTAATTTGATAGCCTATGATGGTAAATACAGTTTTCATTTTTCAGCTCTGTTACAGACCTGGGGTGAGTTGGACCTAAATTCAGAGCAAGAAGTCAGCTATGAATGACAAAGGCCTAACTGAAAATCTGTGAATGAGTCCATTTCCTGCCATTGACTTCAGTGCACTTCCAGGCAGACTTTAGTCCGTAGTTACCTGCAACTGGCAATTTGGATTTGGGTTCAGGCTTTCATTTTGGAAAGGGGAGGGTCTGTATGGCCATGGTACAAGTCATACCCCCAGAGAAACAAGTAGTTTTGGTAAAAACTTAATCATTTGTACTTAGTAGGAAGAAGGTAGTTGTCATGATGTTTTACAAAATAAAACTTCCTTTGTTTTTACTTCTGATGCACATTTGTTTTGGAGGGTTGATGTATTACATAGCTTATTGTCCTCAAATTTATGTGCCTTGTATCACTGCAGTGCGCTTAATGGTAGCATCGACTAACTCCTGTCCTGTGTGAGGAATGGCAAGGTCTGCCCTGAGCCACATACACAGTACAGGTGGTAAAAACACATTAAACTTAGTATCTGGATAAAAAGAATGACGTTAATACACAGTTGCAGTGATGTGTGACCTGCAGTTGAGATCTTAAACTGTTTGGTTTTTTTGAACGCCTACAGCTGGTCCTGACAGCGGCCAGAGGTCTGTTGTGGTGGGGGTTGATTATTCATTACCTTTTTATACATAACTGCCAGGCTGTAGAGAAGGGGAATGCTGTAAATGAAAATATTTGAAGTTTCCTGCTTGGTGACTCTGCCATCCCTTTCTGTTTGGGTGGGAGGTTTTATAAAGGATGAGTCTGTTGTTCCCCCAGCTTAAAGCACTGGAAGCTCCTATGGTGTCGTCTCTTCCATCCTCAGCAGAAGCAGCTCTCACCTTCAGAAGAAATAGAACTTGGTTGCTTTGCACAACAGCTTTCTCATGGGAGCAGTAGCACAGCTGCTGCTGTCTCTCTGCAAAAGAAAGATGGAAAGGGAAACAAGTAAACAAGGAGTGCTTGAGTCTTCTTTCTTGGGGGCTGGGGGGAGGCTTAGTGATGTCTGTGGTTGATTGGTTACTTTCAGAATTAGTAATTGTAGAATTAAACATTTTTTTTGTATGGTCTTCAGAACAGTGTTTGTAAGATGGCAATGTCCAGATTCCTCCTTGGTTTCTTTAGAACGTATGCATGTGGCTTTTGGCCTCCTGGCCGGTAATGGCAGATAGAGCTGCCTGGCTGGACCCGTAGGGTTTAGCGACCTGCCCCTAACCACAGAGTACAGCTCACTTAGGCTTTAGTGCTTCTAAGTTTCCTTTCAAGAGCTGAAACTGTGAGATCAAAACCACCTCCTCAGAGCCAAGCCTTGCTTTTCATCCCTCAGAGGTGTGAAGCAGGCGTTGCAGCAGTGGGCTGCGTGGGGGCTGCAGCCTAGGCCAGCAAGCAAGCTGCTCTCCCCCCAGGCTGCGGGAGCAGCTTTGCTGGCAAGCATCACCCTCCCTCAGAAGTCAGCGGGGAGTGGAATCGAAAGCAAACCCTTTCCCTTTGGAAGACTTCAGCAAGAGATCAAAGGCAACTTGTTAGCCTAGGGAAGCATTTTTGCTACCTGGGCCTGGCTCCATGTGTGCGATTTCTTTCCTGGTTTTGATCCAGCCGCTTTCCTAACTCACTTGAAGCTTTGCTCTCAATGTGTCACCTTTGCTACAGGTTCCTTTCATTTTCTGGAGAATAATCCTGTGCAGTTTGCTTTGCACTATCCAGGTAGGGGTTGCTGGCCAGAAAAATTGATGTGTTGATATTTAAGGTGATAAAATGACAAAATTAGGATTTAAATAAAAAAGCAACATTAAAATTTCTACAGTCCTGTATCTACACATACCCTTTATCTTGTATCAAGTTGAACAGATTAAGTTCTATATTTTGTAAAACCATAAGCCCTCATAACCAGCAATCAGTAAAGCATACCTGTGCTTTTAAAAGGTCCTTTTGTTTGTGTCTGCTCTTAGTCTAAGTCATCTGGTGCTAAAAAGAACTATAATTCACCTGACCTCAATGGCATTGACCATCTAGTGTTTTACCACTGTAAGCTCTAGATCTGATTCCAGCTGTTTCTAAGTCTAAATGTTTGATGCTGAAGTCATGTAGCCTTTGCACTATGTTTTCACTATGTGCTTTTGGTGGGAATTGTTCTGGGTGTGATATGCAAACACTTCTGATGGATCTATATTTTATGCATCAAATTTGTGCTATGTAGAGGCTATAATGGAAAAGAAGTGATTCAGCTTTGCACAGCAGAGTTTGAAGATGTCCATAAAATGCTTTTGCAGAACAGATAGAGAATTGTGTAGAGGAACATTATTTGCTCAGTTCATTGCAGCACGGAGGTGGATTTTGTTCTAGTTTATGTCTCTTGTTTCTGTTCTCTATTTGAATTCTGAGGTGTGCAACGTGCAACTGTCTGGCACCTAAACCAGACCTATACTACCTGAAGTGCAAAGAAGTTAATAGTGCACATGAAGATCAGTATTGTAGGGTCAGTGGTTGTGAGGGATCTTTATAGCATCATACAGTGGTATTGTATGGGTTTTTTTCAGTAACAACCACATTGTAACAATCTTTACCTGTCTTGTGGACTTCCCTTTTTTGTTGTACCACCAGATGAACTGCTAATGTGGTAATTACTGGAAGATAGTGTGATGTATGTGTGCTCCTGAGGATTTTTACCTGCTGGAAATGCGGAGAGTTTTACTTTATGATCGGTTATTTCTCAATAGATGGTGGTCATCTTCTGGCAAACTTCTCAGAGTATAGTATGAGAAACCTTCTTTAGGTGAACATGCAGAACTGATGACAGGAAAGATAACGACATCTAATTTTTAGCTTATGGGGTTTTCTGTGCTTTGTTCTTCCATAGTTGTTAGCTGAGCAGGTGTCACTTTGTTTTCTTTGACCTCAGCCTTTGAGAACTTGGTGCTTTGTTGTTCAGCCTTCACACACTGTTTCTGTACCTGGTGACTAAATTCCCAGTGTTTTGGAAATAAACACCAGTAGAAATCATTTTGGTGGACTTTTTTTTTCCATTTCTTCCTTTATTGTATATACAAAATTATGGTTTTCTTTAGGAGATTGTTTTCTACAGAATTCCTTGCCACATGCACTTCTAGTGCTGTGAATGTCTATTACAATTTGGTGCTATGGTCTAAGAAAACATGTCTTCCCTTGTTGCTTAAAGGACTCTGACTAGTTGTCCTGATGTATTATGGGGCAACAGCTGAGCTAATGAATATATATATATATATATATATTTATTTTAAAAAGAATAAGCCCCAAACCTCAAAGTTGCAGAAAGGGATGCCTTAAGTGTTAGCGATGTACCTTATCTTCTGTTTTGGTTTTAGTTGCTCTTCTACAACGGGTAGCAGAATTGGAAAAGGTCAATGCAGAATTTCTGCGCACAAAGCAGCAACTTGAGCAAGAATTCAATCAAAAGAGAGCAAAATTTAAGGAGTTATATTTGGCTAAGGAAGGTAAGTTCTCAATTCTCTGAATTATTCTAAAGTTGAATTAAACTTGAGCTTCAAATAATCCATGTATGAAGAATAACAATTGTAATACCAACTACTACTCCCCATTTGCCTCTGCACACCACATACTTTCTTTTTGTTTGGTTGTTTTTTTTTAAGTTGGTTAAGGATAATTAGGATATAAGGGATTTTTCTTCCAGTACTGGGATAGTCGACTGCATATCCAGCATGATTGTTATTTCTGATTTGCCAAAAATGAAAAAGTGACAGTAGTCTTTTAAACAGACACATAAGAACATAAGAGACAAGTAGAGAATAAAATTCAATAGGTGGCTATTTAGCTTCCTAGAATGATTTTTTAGAATTAATTTAAAGATTTGCCTGTATGAATAGGAGTCAGCAGAGCAACTGGATGTACATGCAGAAACACCACCACTGAGTTTTAATACTAACATTCTGAAGTCATGGTGTGCTCGTTCTCTCTGAACAGCAGCTGATCTGGGAAGTGGAAAGACATAGTCTAGGTGGTGTGCGGTTTGTACTTTGTGGATAGCATCTTTATGTAGTACTAATTTGTCTTAAATTTCCATCTGAGATAGAATGCAAGCAGACAAACATTATAAAAGTTTTAATACCAGTCAAGGGCATCTATTTCAATACCACTCTTTATAGGAAAATTTGAACCATATGAGCTCAAATATCTGATGAAGATAGAGATAGCTGCTGTTCTGAGAGCCAAATTGATTTATTCCTAATCCTCATGATTTTCCTGTTCTTAACATATGAAAGCAAAGCCAAAAAATAATGTATTAAGACTGCAGCTGCTTGTATAAGCTTATGAGAGCAGAAATACAACAGGCATAATGATAGTACAGAAGGCCTATTTCCTTGTGTTTCTAGCAGCTGGATGAAAGGAAATTTAAGATACAAGACACTGCTGATGAGATCAGCAATAATTCTCTTTTTTTCAGAACAGTCAAAAAATAGAAAATAAATTGTGACAAGTGGAAAAAAAAAATCCAACTTTCACATGTACTGAAGTGAAAGGATACCAGAGGAGAATATACAAGCAATTACTTTTCTTCCCTCACCTCCTCCCCATTCTCCAAGACCCTTTCCTAAATGTACATGGGGACTGTAGCATCCCACTCTTGATACTGTCATTTGAGAACTAAGTAATATAAATGCTACAAGATCTTGGGGTTTTTTTTACAAGAATATTAATACCCTTTTGAGTACCCGATTAGCTCAGGATTCCATATTCTCTATCCAGGGGTAAGGTGTTGGATCCCATCCAGCCCCATAGACTTGTAAGCGTCCAGGTGGTGCAGCAGGTCATAAACTGCTTCCTCCTGGATTATGGGGGGTTTGTTCCACTCCCTGTCCCTGCCTTCCAGCTCTGGGGGCTGAATACCCTGGGGATAACTGGTCTGGTGCTTAAAGACTGAGGCAAAGAAGGCATTTAGTACCTCAGCCTTTTCCTCATTCTCAGTGGCAATGTTCCCCTCTGCATCCAATAGAGGATGGAGATTCTGTTTAGTTCTCTTTTTGTTGTTAATGTATTTGTAAAAACATTTTTTGCTATCCTTGTTATCCCTTACAGCAGTGGCCACGAAATGGTCTATTCAAATTCAGGACCAAGTTGGTGCCAAAAATGGGGGAAGAACTCTCTTCCTGTCTTTTGCTCTTATCTTTTCCAGATTCATTACCAGAATGAGTTAATTAATAATGAACTAATTAAAAGCACAGTTCACTTTAATCAGGTACATTGATTCATATGTTATATTTGCAGTGTCTGCTTTGTGGCTATGTCCATGAGAAGTTACTTTTTTATTAAAAGGCATGGGCAAGTGAAGTCAAGAGAGACTAAAGACACCTGCTAACACTTGTTCAGTTGTTATGGGTAGATGCTTTAATATCAGTGCTGCACCTCATGCATATCATATCATCATGTACATATCATCCTTCACCCCCTTGACAGGGCACTGTTCTCTGCCATAGCAACTATGTATACTCTTCAGATTGAGTTTATTAAGCTAAATAATACTTCTTTTCAGAGGACCTAAAAAGACAAAATGCAGTGCTGCAAGCAGCTCAAGATGATCTGGGACAGCTGCGGACCCAGCTGATGGAAGCTCATGCTGAAATGGAGAACATCAAAGCTATAGCTACAGTATCTGAGAATACAAAGCAGGAAGCTATTGATGAGGTGAAGAGACAGTGGCAAGAAGAAGTAGCTTCACTACAAGCTATTATGAAAGGTAACAACCAGGCAAGCTGCTGCTGCCAAGATCAGACACCTCTTCAGTATGTGTTAGTGATTTGTGCCTGCTCTTGCATGGAATATGGATAACTTGCTTTTCATGGCTTAGCAAAACTATGCTACAGAAGTGACAGATGGAACATAGTTCCTAAGTTTGTGAAAAGAAGCTTGGTGTGGTTCTTTTCTGTTAACAGGAGGATAGAATTTAGAAGGCATCATGGCAATGGGAACTCCCATGTATATGCAAAGCATTTTTGAGGGACTATGAATGTGATACTTCATCCTTCCACAAAAATAAGTATAATATATGTGATTTGACAAGTCTGAAAAGAGATTTAGGCTGACAGCATGATTCTCTTCTCTCCTTCTGTGTAAACATAGTCCCTCTGTCAGACAGTTAAGTGTCCCTCCAGTACTATCACATGGACTTTTCCCCAGGCTAGTGACTGAACATGCTGCTCTGTATCTGTCATGGGTCTTTTTTTTTTCCTGATAGTTCTGAGCTATTCTTTGTTATGTTTGCACATTGCACAGCTCTTGACATTTCTGAGACAAACTATGTGCAAGGGACAAAATGCAGGATGTAAACTGGGGACAGACCATTGCCATAACTGGCTGTTTTCTTGAAGGTTCACAAACAGGATCACAATATCCTGAGCCTACAGCCTGTAGGCAGTTTTTCCATCACCTCATAATGCTTTTCCCCCAGAGAACACAAATTCTCATGTATATTGAGTACACAAATTTTTGTTTATTTATGATCTACATAGATACATGAACCTAGATCGAGGCTCAGTTGTGCTAGATGCTGTACATATGTAAACAAAGACAGCTCCTTACCTGATGGGGGAATATTAATAATAGGGAAATTAAAGCTATGTGAGAAGTTCTAGTTCCTTTGCATTTTGGAGTAAGTAAGTAGGGTTTTGGTAGTTTGTTTGGATGATGTGCTTGGAGTTACAAAATGTGCTGCTAACTAGTATGCTGGACATGTACGTTGGTTTGAAATTAGGACTTACACAGTTTTGAAGGCTTGTTTGTTTTCTAGTGATGGTACAAATTGAAATGCAGTCCTTTCTGATCTTCTACTGTGTAGTTGGTTTTTGGGGCAAGAGTCAAAAGAAAGAGAGAGGAAGGGAGAGTTCACTGTTGTCGTAGTTTTGATCAATTATGATAAATCATTGACTGGTTGGAGATGGAGTTCGTAAAGCTCTGGTTTTTAACTTACATTGAAAATAAGTTTTGAAAATACTGTTTTATAGAGACTGTTCGTGACTATGAGCTCCAGTATCATCACAGGTTGGAGCAAGAGCGAGCTCAGTGGAATCAATATCGAGAAAATGTGGAACGGGAAATAGCAGAGTTAAGAAGGCGACTGTCTGAAGGTCAAGAGGAAGAAAACCTAGAAAATGAAATGAAAAAGGTATGTTGAAATCTAGCTCTTCTAATTTCTGTTCCAAGATACACTTGTGTTGTTATGCATGAGTTCATTTCTACGCCCTGCTATAATTCCTCAAAAATACACATAGCCTCATTCTGCCAACTTTGAGCTCTTTGTTCATGGAAGTCATCATGACCTAATCCTGCATCTGAATTTATAAAGGTGTTATATCTGATTATGTGTAAGTAAGAGGATTGCACCTGAGAAGATGGTAAGGTTTGGCCTTCAGCTTGTAAAAGGAGGAGGCCTTGTAAAGTCTCTTGTCATAATGTCAAATGAACTCAAGTAAAGCCCCCTTTAGATTTCTCTGGGTGGACTGCAGACTTATAAAATTTCCTTTACACTTCTGCACCTTTATTCCTTTTCTCAGATCTTATAAATTTCTTTCGAGGTTTTTAATGGACACTATATCTAAAATGTCTTTCATCTTTCTTTAAGGTAAGCCATGTTTGTGCAACACAGTACTGCTGGCTTCCTAGGACATACAGAACCTTGCTGTTATAAAACAACAGGCTCTAGATGATGAAAGATAGTTGCTTTGGAGGTTGGAAAGGTTTTGTTCTTGTTGTTGTTGTTCAAAGATCTGTGACTTAGAGTTCATAGAAGTAGATTGAGGTGCCTTGTGTTGTTTGGATTTTTTAAAAAATATTTAATGTAATAAATAATCTTATATTCAATAAGAGAGTAGGCTAACATCTGATAATCTGCCACATCACTGCATTTACTTGTTTATGCTTGCTGTCAGCAGAAGAAACGCAGTATTGAATATCACAAACATTCTGCATAAGTATTTCACCCATTTTTACTATGTTCTAACAAGCAATCAGTATTAGTGTTGCAAAATGGAATTCTTTTTCTGAGTCATAAAGAGATTCTTGAATATTGCTAGTTGTAGTTGCATAATTGCTGTTTGGTACTCAGTGAGACTGCTCTTCAAATAGTCCTGATTTATAAAGGTGGAAGTCGGAGAAAAGCCTGTTCGCCAAAGTTCTGACTACAGAATTACTGCTGATGGAATTTTAAGACAATGGCTGTTTTTAAGAGACGGTTTTAGCCTTATTAAGAGAAAAAAGACTTTGGTTGAAGCTAGAAGGAAAGTTCAAAATTGAATCAGTGTAGTGAGTCTTATAATGGATGGAGCCTCACCTCCATCCCCAGAA
>VZTV01026808.1:0-38622 GCA_013400875.1 Anhinga rufa
GCTAGCTGGGGGAAGGAAATGTGAGGAGAGCAAAGAAAGGAGAGCAGGAAAACAAGCAGGAGTAGAAGAAACATGGGGCTGGGGAAACGCTTTTCACCAGCTGCTCCACATTATTTTCTTTGTGCATGCTTCACAACAACATTTCCCTCCAACAATAAAGGAGACCTGTCTTCCTCAACAACAAACAATTAGTTACCCTGAAATAAGTCTTGGGGCAGGAATGCTTAAGGTCCTGCATCACTGCTTCCGCCCCACGCCCAGCCCACAGCCCCTCCACTCACACACGGTCCAAGTTTTGACAGATGTCAGATGCACATGTGCGTCTATTTTATAACCGCCACATATTGGATTGTACTACAGAAAGAACAGAGGAGTTGTTTATGTACTATCAAGCCATATGAAAGTGACCGAGGCCAATTTTACGATCTCCCAAGAAAAGGGCTGAAATTTCAGTGAGATCCACAAATGTTAAATCATGCAAGACAGCTTTTCCAAGGCTTTAAACTTTGGAGCAAGGAGTCAGATAACCTGTCTGACTTCTGTTGCTACTAGTTGATCCAGAAAAATAGTATAATCCCCTAACTGTCAATATTTGTGCCTCTTGCCTGTGCCCATTGCTGTAATGTGTATGCAGTCCTTGGGAAAGGGGCAAGATCTCTGCTGGTACAGAGAATTAGGCATTTACAGTACACTAGCCTCAAAAGTGAGGAAGGTACACTTAATCATGTAGCCATTACTAATGTTTGCCGGTTTTCTACTTCGTAAGTCATGGACAGAGGTCTGTAGCCATCCTCTAGTGTTTAGCTCAACTCAGCACATTTTATGCGACCATTCTTCACAGGATTTTCATCAAAACTGCATGTTTTTTGAACATGGAAGGAAAGACTCTCCTCTTTTGGTTTCCTGAGCCCAAGTGTCCTGCTCTAAGTTGCGATTTCAGGCTGCCTCTGCACTCCCCACCTTGCTTGTTGTGAACAGATACTTACACTGCACTACCACGGCTTGTCCAGAGCCATATCTTTCCCTTCTCAACAGAACTGAAAGACTCCACCATCCAGCTGCCTCTTTGTTTTAATTGTGCCTGTTCCTGGCCTACCTGCATTACCACCTTTTCCATTTGTTCAGTTCGCCTTATGTAGGCGTTTCCTGTCCTGCCCATCTTTCCAAATACCTTGCATGGTTCTGTAGAGTCATGATTTTGACATTTCTGCTTTTCCATCAGCTGTATCAAACATTCTTAGACCTATACACATTGTATCAGACCCTCTGGTAAATGGTATGGCTTTACTAATGTCATCACAGTTTTAATTAAGGTAGGTGAATCTTCACCATCTTCCACCGTAGTTGCACATCAGGCACCTTTACCAAGATGGACCTGTCAGACATGTATTTGGACAGAGAATAATTTTCTGTAACAGCCTAGAAAGCATCATGAGACTGCTGGAAGTACCTTGAGATGTAGTGGGATGTGATCCTTGCCAAAAGTAAACTGAAATCCAGATAGGGAAAAGTTAAATGCTCAGATTGGAGGGAAATGAGTTAATGGGATTACATGTCCTGGTGAGAGAACTTGTTGAAGAACTTCCAGATGTCTGGTGTGGGCCCTGGAGAATCAGTACAAGAGTAAGAGGTAAGCACACTCCCACCAGGGAAGGCTGAAGGGTCTGATAACACTTAATAAGCAAACCCAAACTTGATCCTAGCACCCCTACTCAACCAACCAGCCAGTAACAAGGATGCAGTACACCTTTGTTACTGTCGTGTCTAATCAGTGTTGGTCCCTGTCTTATTCTGATGTTCAGAGCAGAGTACCAGCTCAGAATATCAATCTCCCTGCTTTTCTTTGTCAGTGAAGAGCCGTGCTGTGCTCTGTTCACGGGGTTGCAGCTGGGGATAGAGTTACAATGAACTCCTGTCTTCAGCCTTGCTGACACTGGGGCTGGTTTTCCTTCAGATGAAAGGGCTGGGAATGGCTTCACACATGCAGCCTTCGGAGGCAGGGAATAGAGTGAGCTTAGAGACCACTTTTAAAATGGAAAAAAACACCTTTTCTTCCCAAACTGCAAAGCGGAACTGGCTGATGTGAACCCTGGGTGCAAGTCTGCAGTACTGTAGAGCTCTGTCCTTCATCTCCGTCACCTTACTGAAGACATGGGGACTTCAGGCAGCTGTGGGTAGAAGATGATGACCAGGCAGCTCAGGTTTTTTATACAGCACAGCAAAGGTGGGGTTAGGCCAGGCGTAAGCAGGGTGCAATTGTTTCAGCCCATCTAGCAATAGATGGTGATTGAAGACAGCATTGCAGATTGCATCATCTGTAAGGCCTCTAGCCTGCTTGCTCTCTTTCTGCTGGGAGCGTTACCTATGCTCCAGTGCCTTCACATTGGTGCATAGCTGCTCAGGCTCAGGGGTGCAGAGAAGTGAGCAAGAATGAGGACCACCCTGGGCCTGCCTGTCTGCAGTGAGACTGGATAAGAAAAGTTTACCATTGCCTGGGTAGCAAGTTATGGGCCATCCATTTACTGCTTTTTTCTTTTTACTGCTTTTCTTTCACAGGAATAAGGACATAGTCTTCTCCACTGCAGGAGGAAACTTTCATCTGTGGGTGACAGACACACAGCCTGACAGCCTGCCCTCTGCTCTTGCAGTACTTCAGCACATGTTACATAGCCATTAGCCTCAGACCAAGCTCCGAAACAAATCTGGCCCTCACAGCAGACCTTGCTGCAAGGTGAATGAGCTCAAAACAGCTCAAGCCAGAATGAAGGAAAGCATCTAACTTGCTATGCAAGACGGGGAAATGAACAGGAGTCCTGAAATTGTGCCTAGAGCAAAAGCCCACCTGTTCTGCAGACCATCTTTTGATGTCCTCCCATAAAAGAGGGAGAGAGACGCTCTGCTGCCGGGGTTAGGAGTATGGACAACAGTAGCTTGTAAGCTAAATTCTTCATTCCTTAAAATTGAATACCAGTTTCAATTGTGTGATGCTAGCATCACATGTTCACAGATTCACAACACGTCCTCATTTAACACTTTACAAAATGTCGCTGAAGCTGCAGGTATACCCCTTGCACACTGAGTGCGTTTGAGGGAACTTAACGACATGCTATGTGGCTTTTATTTTCTTTACTGAAATGACAACACAGCTGCTTCCTGTGTATGACAAATGTACTTCTTTCAGTCCGGGGTGGGGTTAAAAGAGGTGATTCGGAGATACCGGCCAACTGCACGCACTTTGCAACATCTGGGCAAAGTCAAACAGTTCAGCTGGATTTGGCTAAGGAAAAGGGCTGTGCAGCTTGAGAGCTGCAGGAGGGGTAGCTCTGCCTTCTGCAGGGTGGTCGAGCCTAGACCCCAGTTCAGCAAGCTCCTGTATCCCTGCAAGCTTTTTCTTTCACTCCCTATGTGCCAGATATGTTTTCAAGACTGGAACAATTCAGGATCCTTTCCTCCCTTGCAAGGGGATCTGCGTGTCTATTTTTCCATGTACACATAGCCCTTTACAAAAGGGAGGTATTTAGAGTCAAGTCTGCGACAGAGCCTGGAATTAATTAAGATGTCACTGCAATGAATCAAGCCAAAAGAAAAAATTGCCAGAAAATACAAATTTTTCCTCCCGCTCCCCTTCAGCAAGAGGATGCAATCTGTGGACTTACCGCGGCAGCCCCAGCCACATAACCCAGGAAGGTGACCACTCACTGCTCTCGGAGGTCTCCTGCATGGCCCTGGGGGGCAGCAGGCAGCCCTGCTCCTCCTGGGTTTCACATGCTCTCATCTCCAGGGCTTTGAGCACCACTGACGAGTTGGTGGTTTTCAGCAGGGCGACAGCCTCGCTCCGGCTGACCCCTGTCAGGTCAATCCCGTTCACATTCAGGAGGATGTCACCTGAGACCAATAGAACAGATGATAAAAAACTCTGCAAGTGTTTCCAGGATCCTGTCCCCACCCCCACGAATAAGCGAGTCGAAGCCACAGCCAAGAACTTGCTGCCTGAAGAGGCTGTTTGTTAATCCTATCGTTTAACGTGGATGTGAAGCATATGTTAGTAAACATGCCACAGGCATGAGGGAAGGGGCTAGATCCCCATACACAGGAGCATCGCCAGGCTGGATGGAAGTTTTGGTCCTGGTTTCTTGTCACATCATGTTCTACATCCAGAGCCAAACAGTACAGCTGGGGTCCTGCTGTACCAACAAGCTTTGGTACAGGCACCTGATGCTAGACCAGGTCTCCAAAGCCCACTTCCAGCTAAAATCTTTTGTGTTCAACCCAAGCTTGAAACCTGAAAGCTCAAAGGTGGTTTTCTCCCAGCACTCCCTAAGCTGAGGACTGCCGCTCCAGCTGGCTCTTTGTAAAGTATGCTTTGCAGAATAACATATTATTATTTTTTTAATGTTAATGCCTGTTTGAATGGCTGCAAGCCAAAACATCTTTCTGTATGCCTTATTTATAATGTAGGCACAGCAGCTTCAGAGAAAAATGCAAAGATGACCTCAATTACTACAGCGAGAACACTAAAGGCATCATTAATGTCATGCAAGTAGCCGTGGAGCCAAGTGCTCTGCTACCCTCCGTGGCACACTCCAATGCCAGGGCTTCCCTGGGTACCCTCTGTGCTTCGCCTACATGCTCCTCCAGGCAGGGGCTGTAATCACCAGCAGTCCAGGCAGCGCGACATGAACATTAACCTCTTCTTGTGGTCTGCCCCGATGAGACAGACAACAGCCTAAGGGCTGCTCTAAACCGTGGAGGCTTATGGTGCTGTTATAACATCACGTATTCATTTGTTTCTAATTTTATCAGATTAACTAGGCTGAATTTTCCATGCTGCCTCATGATGAATATTTTTTGGAAAATGCATCCCGCTGAGAGGCAGTCATTTCCCAGCAGGAGGAAAGGGGAAACCTGCTGGTTTGCTCCTGTTGTCATGTTCTTACGTGGGCTTCGATGAGCAGCCATAGCTCCCGTAAAGAGGAGGTTCCCACCATGCTGGTACTGGGTGCTGTGACCCAGGCTCCTGGGGCTTGGCTGGGCTGTGGCTATTCTCCCCCGCTTTTGGGTACCTTAATTCCCCTCGCATTCAGGAATTCCCTCCAACTTCTGGGCAGTGACTGAGCTGAAGCTCAGCATAGGAGATAAAGGGCAAGGGGACAGGGAGCTGTGTGGTTGCTGGATGCAGGGTACCAAGGTACTTGGCTCTTGGAGGGGTAACATCCTGAAAACTGAGAGTTTCACCATTCCTCTACTGCCTAACTATTCCCACAAGACCCACTGATAAAATATACTCCTTATCTTACTCTAAAGGCTTATTCATGCAGAAGGGGAGGCGCTATTAAGTTTATCACTGTTACATCAAGAGCCAAATGGAGTTATGAAGCCAATGTTTCCAGACATGATATTGAGCCACAAGGCACTAACATTGCCTCATATATGACGGGAATTCTGCTCCTTTATATTTCTTTCAAAGCCATGAATGATATGACAAATAAGCACAAAAAATTACATTAAACATGAAGGTTGCACAATGAAGGTTTCAGTAGTTAGGACATACTGGTGCAAGCTCATTTTCCTGTGAAAAATGATCTTTTTTTTCTTCTTACCAGAATATGCCTACATCCCTCTTCACAGAGATGGTTACTGCTGCATATTATACCTTTTCTGGTAGCTGACTTGACATCCTCTAATCTCACACATCCCAAAATCTATGGGATGGCTGAAGATGTCAGGGTGTGAGGCTCTTTCACTATCTCTCTGTTTTTCAAAGGAAGCCTTTGAATTAAAGCAGGCCTTCAAAACACCCTCTTTTTACCTGTTTTTATCCTGCTGTCTCTGCTGATAACTCCTCCAGGTTCAACACTTATCACATAGATAGGCAAATCCCATTCCCGGTTAGATGCACCGCCTGCTACAGTCATTCCCAGCGATTCTGTGTGATCTTTCCAGACAGCCACCACCTTCTCGTGACAGGTGACGGCATGAAGGGTGCTCTGTGATGGAGAAAACAGCAAGAACAAGCACAGTGGGCATGGGGACCTCCCTGACATCTTACATATTTTCTACTGAAATGAATATTCATTGAAGGAATACCAAAGCACTTCACAGCTGCCTGCCACACCTGGCCAGATGGCAGGCATGACTCTTTCCAGTGCTTAGGCATCTCTGGAGTCAGAGGTACCACTAAGACAATCCGTGCTTTAATAGTTAAAGTCAGGCACTGCTGTCATCAAAATCAGAGATGTTTTAGTGTTGAGACTAAGAGAAGCACGTCTTTTAAATGTAAATAAGGAATCTGATTTTTAAAAAGAAATGTTCTTGATATTAATATCACTAGTTCTTGTCTTGCTACTTGCAGTCTGAACATCATCTGTTATAATAAATGGAAAATGGTCCACATGGATTAAAGGAATAAAACTCTTGAGGACAGATTTGAAGATGAATGCTTCATTTGCTCTTCCAGATTTCTGTGTTTCTGTATAAGTTACTGGTGGGAATATACTCAAAGAATATGCATTTTTGTTCAGGAAAAGAGAAGGACATTTATAGACTGAAAAGCCAGCAGCTTCCAGGGTGCTTTTCCTAGTGCTCGTGCTTAAAAGATTGCTTCGGGACAGACACCTCTACTTTCTGAGGACAGTCATCCCCGTATTCCAACCCATGTACAGGAAAAGTTACATACACCCTGCTGGTCATGCCATAACTAGTGTATGAGTGAGGGGAAACAAATTCACAGGTGACCTCGGGATGGAGAGGCAACACAAGCTCCAACTAAACCTGTGAACCGAATGTCATATTTACAATACATCCAGCTCTTACAGAAGAGTTCAACAGACAAGGATGCTTCTCCAGAAAATCTGGATTTAAATGTTGATTGCTTTGATTTCCTTAAGTATTTCATAAGCTGTGCTCCTGGCATCAACTCCTGAAGATCCCAGCCCCTCTTGCAGGAACAGCACCATCCATTCCAGGCTCATATGTAGATATAATAGCATGCTGCTAAATACATTTCAAATGTATATTAAAAAAACCCTCAACCTTCTCATTCACAAATGTGACCTCACATTTATAATATGCAAAAATAATCTATAAAACTTATTTAAAGCCAAATTAATCTCTTCTTAGAAATCTGAGATCCCACAAAGACATTCCACCTCAATTCCTAGGCCAGCAGCATGGAAAGTGGAGCAGATAAGTCCTCGGCTGCTCCTACAGTGACTGCAATGGACAAGGGAAGAAAGTGGCAAGGAGATTTTATGGGAGTAGGGCAGGCTATATCTTTGTTTGTGTTTTTTGTAACAGTATGTTTGGTGTAACTAACTCCACATCAGTATTTCTGTGATGCAACATTGACAAGAAAACCCAGAACCTTTTAGCAGCTTAGCAGAGGATCTCTAGAAGCCTGTGCAGAAGAACAGTGACTGCCACAGAGCTCCAGGAACAAAAACGCAGAGTTTTCATTGGAAAAGATCTCCTCTTAGTCACTGGGACAAAAATCAAACTGAAATAGTTGTTTGGACATATCACATCTGACCCATGCAGAACACAGGTACTGTGTCAGAGTAATTGGGCTTATGGCTTGCAAATGAACCTAAACACTTCTGAAGGTTTTGAACATTTATAATTTTTAAAAAGGGGATGTTGTCAGTCCAGATAGTTTTAATATTTCACCTTTGTCTTTAAGGTATAAATGTTTTAAACATAGTAGTTCTTTTTTTGTGCAAACTAAACTTCATGTTTCATCCATGTTCGTGCAAAAACATTCTCCTTTTTCCCTTGGAAAGGAATGGCTTTCCATCAGGAAAAGACCACTTCCTGAAGCGCGTGGGATAGGGGCACTACTAATTTTCACAAAAGTGCAGTCTGAAATTTTGTAGCAAAACATGAAACTGGAATTAGACTTGCAGGTCCGAGTGTTCAGAGCAATCCTGTTACTTACGCAGTGTCCATCATGTCTCAGATACCAAAAGCATTAGCTGATAAACCGGCTAATGCTCTATTTTTGAGGAACTGGTGCAGAGAGAAGCAATTTCAGATTTCAAAGCAATGCTTCATAACAAATTGTCCTGTTACATTTCAATAAAGAATCATAAAAGTATTAGCACTTGTATGCTCAGCCATGTAGGAACAGTTTTCCTTTGAAGCTACTCTTCCACGTGTCATTTTTTACATGGTTGCAGAGAGAAAGGAATTGGAGTGACTCAGCTGAGACGAAGGCAGTGATGAAAGGAAAGTAAAGCCTTTCTTAGTAAACACACGTAGAGCTTTCTTGGAGGTACAACTGATAATGAGTAAACCAGTTAAAAGGCAGTGTTTATCAGTGCCTGCATTTCAATGCATTCTCTTCTAAACAATTGTCCTTCTCTGTCATTTTGAAGTGACCCCAGAGGTCAGGAGAAGAAAAACATAACAGTTCATCTCCTCTTTTTATTTTTTTTTCTTTTCTGTATATTTGCTGGAAAATAAATATTTACAGCTGATTATCACAACATCAAAGCCACGACATGTGTCTCACAGGCAAAAGATGTAGCTATGTCTGTTCGGTAAATGTATTTCACCTGAAGGCTGATCTGCTCGTATGGTCAGGAAACATTGCCTGCTCAAGCAACAGGGTGACAGATTTGTTTTACGTACTAGACAATTTGTTAGAAAGGAGAAAGAAAACAGTTCCAATTAAAAACAAGTGCTATTTAATTAATGGCAAAGCTCCCACTGACTTCAAAGTAATTGAATCTGGGCCGTTTATGCATTACAGCCCAGCTTAACAACCTCAGCTGCACAAGAAAGTGTTTCTGACATCTCATTTCTGAATCCAGGCAGCAGCCAGAACAGTTTGGGCTGTCCCTTCCCTATCTCCATACACAGGAAAACAGCTCCGTGAGAGCCTGTGCAGGACCAATCTCCCGGCACACCATACACCCAGCATCACTGCCACCAGAGAAGGCTATGGTCACTCAGACCATCCTCCTCTCTCCAGCGCCTTGTTGGCTGCGTGGCCGATTGCCATTGGCACTGGCCTGAAAGAAAGCCGCCTCCTCACGCTTTCCAGATGGAGGCAGGCTGTCATGAGGGCAACGGCTTGCCCAAAAGTGGTTCCTGAGCTGTCGTATGAGCAAGACAGCTGCTGAAAGCTAGAGTTTATTCTTGGTGCTGAATACAGCTACGGCTTGAGAGCAGATTTCAGCCCACGTTTACATACATGCTCTACAGTGAGAGCTGCTTCCCTCAAAGAGAGCATTCCTGACCTCCTACAGTAAGCTCAGGGGACAAAACAATACCTTAAAATTAATCAGAATTCAAGTCAGTTAGCAATCTGTCAATCACATATAATAAAGCAATCCCACTGATGGTAGGTAGCAGACTCATCAAACCACACACACATAGGAAACTCCCTTGACATTAGAGTCCAGCCAACAAGCGCTGCCTTGGTTTTGAGCAGGACCATGTGCTGCATTAGGACACTGTACAGGCCCTAGGCTTGCAAGCATTACTCCTGCACTAATGTCTATTTAAAAACAAATAACATTTTAAGCCTGCCAAAGCCTCGAGTTTAAAGATCTTGAATTGCAAATGATGAAATGATGTTCAGTTAAACCTTCAGCAAAAAAAGCATGAGAAAATCAAACTGACACCCTCATATCCTATAAAAGGGCAAATAACACTCCAATAATGATTGTATCAGACCAAAAGCCCACAGTGCCTAAAGCTTATCATGTCCACTGGCTTTACTGGTCTCCTGATCTATTGCCAGAGCATTTTCTCGGATATAAATCCTCCACTGCACACACACAAAGCTAAAGGGAGCTAGGAACAGCACAGAGTTTTCTTTTTTTTTGGCTGTGATCTTCCCTGAAAAGTGCCCAAATGGTGGCACTGGACAGAAGCCCACAACAGCATTATCCTGCACTTACGTAGTACCTACCTCTTGTGGCAAACTGGGAATCCCCCTAAAAGCTGTGACCTATCCAACAAAAAGACTGTTGCAAGGTCTACATTGGCCCTTCAATTTTGCCACTACCCAAAATAATGTTAGATTTACCAAGAATTCCCATCGAACACCTCTCAGTATAGGAAGAGAAAATGAGGAGCTCGGGCAGTTTATGGAAGACAAGTCATGTTCCCATGTGGTATCAATTAATCAGATCAATGTAGCAGAGCTAGCAGGTGCTTGGCGCTTCACTAGAAGTCATACAGTAGCAACACAAGCTAATTACTGTCCTACACATATCTCCCTAAGGAAATCATTACTTCATTAGCAAGTAATGCCTTGCAGATGCATGATGAGTTGGGCACTATTTGCTACTGGGTAGTAGCTACCCAGTAGCATTGACTCGGCTCTGTGGTTTAACTCCTGCTGATCCAGTGCCACCTAACAAGGGCTGTGATTATGACTTTGTAGAAAAGAAAAACTAAAAATAGATAGACACTAGTATATTTTTTACACATAAAACCACTGAATAATGTAGTTTTGAGAAAAAAAATGCAAAAATGGGTATCTTTAAGCATTTGTAAAAAGCAGAACTAGGCTTGTCTCCTGGCTGACAGCTGTGCACCCTGACAGCTGGTTCAGTCCAAAGGTCCCTTTAAGGACACATCTGGCTGCCCATCAGGCAGGATGGATTTAAACCAGTTCTGCCTGTCCACCTCCCTGATGCACCCCTAGCATGGGTGGCCAGGGGACCAGCTCACAAGGGTTTGCATGAGTAGTGACACCCAGGGCGATTAATGTAAATTAACACATGACTTTAAATTTAGCGAAGTAAACAAATTCGGCTCCTGCAGGGACATACCTTGCTCTGTCTATAGTGCAAAGAATAACACCGAGTAAACTCAGAAAAGGTATTTTCAGAGCTCTTGCTGCATTGGTTTCTGCTTTAAAACCTCATATATTTGACCATGAGAGTCTCTCTGCCTTATGCAGAGAACATATTGCATGTCTAAATGCTCTAAATACATGATGTAACTGGGTACAGAGGAGCAGCTGGAGGGACAGTTTGGTAACCAGAGCCATATCTGGGTGAGAAGGTTGCTCTGTGCCGTATGGCATTGCTGGCCCTCACAGCCCCCATCCCATGTGAGTGCCAGGTGCTGCCAGAGCAGAACCAACACATTTTGGGTCCAAAGCTCCACAGAAAGACAGCACACTCACAGTGGCCGTGGAGACCACAGCCACCATCTGCCACCAGACTGCCAGCCAAGTCAGAGCTTGGGTATCTTAAGAAATCAGCAACAGACTAATAATTACCATAATTTTCAGGCAGCTTATGGGAATCTTGCAGGCCAGCATACAAAACCTGAAGACTTTGCTTCAGATGCAGAAACTTCAGATAAGCCTCTTATTTTTGTTGGAACACGTTGCCCTGCGCTGGCTCACATCAGCGGCCAGGTCTGTGCCCATGTCCAGGATGCTGTGTGCGCATCAGCCCACTGCCCCACCACTGCCCTTCGCCTTCTCCTTCCCTCCCAGCCCAGACGGAGTCAGAGCAGAAGCAACGTATAAATAATGAGGAACACAGCTTTTACATTTCCATTGCAAAATAAGACATGTTTCTCCTGGTGACAGAAACCAGAGATAACACCCCGGGACACTAAAATGCTAGCTGCCCTCCCAGTCCCCTGTCCCACAGATGGCAGGGAAACCGTGCGAGCGCTTGTGCCCTCACCTTGAGAGGGTTGTTTCTCTCGGTGGGACAGGGCTGGGGGCTGCCACCACCGTAACTCCAGCCCGTCTCCTGCAAGATGTCAGGGGTCTGCTGCCTGGTCTGCCGTGACACGACGAAGTGAACCTGCTTCTCGCTGGCCTGTGGGAGGAGGTACAGCATGAATCTCACCACAATAAACCCCTGCACTTCAACCCCAGAGGATTCATGAAATGTGGGTCCCATTTAAGCGTAGTTTGGATTTCCCACTAATGTAGTTGCAATGACATAAAGCAGTAGCATCAGTTCGGGTCAATAAAATCCATAAAAATTTATTGCCAGCTACTTAATACCTCCCTTGAAAATTTGATGTTAACTCTGAAAAATCCTTCCTATCTGCCCCAAATTTGACTGGAAGCAGTGATCCACCACAGTGAGTGCTGACCAGCTCTCACACACACCCACATACACCACTGCAGAGCAGCAATGTGCCTGCCATGGGAGACAGACAGACAATCAGAGCTACTGCTGCCAGTCAGGAACTCTGAAAAAGATGTAATTAACCCTGTAATTAGGGATGAGCTCAACTCTTGGCTGGTGAAAGTGGGGAATAAACGATGTAACTGAGTCCACCTGCATGCAACGAGCATGGCAAATGTAAGGCAGCTTAAGGAAAGGGATGTGCAACCATTTTGAGAAGTAAAATCCTACTGTATCAAAGCAAAGTGAAGCAGGAAGGCATAAGCAAGTACAGAGAGTAATGGAGTTTAGGATGGGAAACTAGCCTGAACTTAACTCTAGGAACAGGAACCACAAAAACAATTAACCCAAAATAAGCTCAAAATGCTTCTGGGCCTTTTGGCACAGTGCAGTCATAATACTTATGTGCCTGAGAGATGCTGCAAGGCTTCTACTGAGTTATGTTTGCTCATTATTTTTAAGGTGTTCTGTGTGTGCCTGATATTAGCGTATTAATTTTGTGTACAGGGGAATTTCTTCTGTCTTATTGAATCAGCACTGTTTCCCTAGAAGCAAGTGTCTTCATTCTTCCTTCAGTGAGACTCATATGAATCTGTTCAAGACAACACTGATGCAGACACAGAGCTGAGGGGGAGTGGAGCTTAGCTGGGTAAATCATAGATGTCTACTCTAAGGTCAAACCAACATACTGAACTGAACTGTAGAAATAGCCTCAATGCTATAGAAGCCTACTCAGAAGATAGAAGAACTAATCCTCTAATCTCCTTCTCTCCAGGATAAAGACCCTGGTGTTGTGGCAGGCAGGAGGGGGTCATAAGAGCTGGTTTCCACAGGGACTCCTGCCTGCTTGTTTGCAGGTTATTACCGGGGAACTGCTTAGTATCTAATGTGGAGCCCCCTGCAAGCATGTCTGGAGATCTGATCCCCCTGAGGCTGCAGTAGCAATGCTTGTTGGCATCTCAGCCCTGGGGGCATCAGACCTCCAGACTTGCTTGCTGGCATGCTGACTTGCCCTGCTCGCTGGGGAGAAGCTCCAAGGAAAGCTGGCATTGAACAAGCAGCTGGAAACCAAACCCAGATCCAGTTGCACTATTGAAATCAAATCTCCCACAGACAATTAACAGAAGCCAGAGGAGGCCCCTGGGATTTTTGTTTTTATAGTTTGGTTTGTCTTTTCTGGAGCTGAATTTAATAGTAGTAGCTGAGAGTTAAAAAATGCTTTTGAAAAATGTCAGTATAGTTAAAAAAAAGCAACCCACCTCTCCTAAATCTCCAACATCAAGTCTGGAATCTGCATATTCAGGCTGTGATATTTCCGAGGAAAGTGGTATCTCAGTAAAAAATGTGCACTTGGTTACTTTCCCAATATCTTGGGGGACGCTAGTTTTTTCACCAGAAACTCAAATCTCCACAGCTTCATAATATATCATTTGGTACATAGACACATATTTCAGAATAACTTTCTAGGTATTTTTACCAGGTCTGTTTTCATGGAATATTAATTCCTGGACTCTGGACTCAACTGGTACTCAAAAGCAGAATGGTGTATCTCGGGAGAAAGTACCACCCTGACCCTATTTTGTAATCTGATTGAGATGGAACTGAACAATACAAGGGTAAACCTCCTAAGGGCATATGGCCCCATGAAAATCCAGTTTTCTCTAAAACAAACAACTTCAGATTATGCAATTTCTGTTTAAAACTCATCTGCTGCCACATGGTTAGTCTCAAAGTTGGTTATTTAGAGGAAGGTTGTAAATGTGATTAATTCTTGTAGAACAACTAGCAAAAGTTCAGCAAGAGTCTCTATTGCAATGTCACATTTTTCTCCAGGTCAGTCAAGTTGAGTAATTTCTCAGAAGTCCAGAGTATTCTAAAAAGTTATCCAAACAACAAGACCATCTTTTGTATTTACGTACTTCTTTACTTTTATACTCTATAAAAAACTTTTGTATTTATACACTACTTTACTTTTATACTACGTATAAAAGCTCATTAACATTTCTACTGATCAGAATATTAATGACTGTCTCATTCTGATCCCTCCCTCCTTCCCTCTTACTATTTGTTTTTCCCACAATTCCTTCTCTGTTTTCTATGCTGAAGCAAGAACTAAAAAATGAGGTTAGCTTTGAGACTGAATGCAAGTAATAGTTGCAACAATCTACTAGAATTAAAATCTGTGTTACAGCCAAAGCAAATCAAGCAGAGAGACAGAGATACGGTGGCAACTTCTGAGCATCTAGTAGGCAACTGCATCTTAAAAGGCAGCAATGCTGCTCTTGGCAGAAGCTGCCCCATCTCTTGCAGAGATGATGGAGCACTGATGTGCTCCACATCACAACCTGCTTTCTGCTGGCGGCGGTTGCTGTGATGGAAAGGGGGTTGTGCACCCTTCGCAGCTGCTCTGAACTGTAGTGGGGGAAAGAGGGAGAGAGGAGGGCAAACATCTGGGGGCAGTAAAGTCTGGCTCAAGCCGTGCAGCTCAGCTTTATATGCTCACACGAGCGCCCACTGACCTGTTACCTCGTTCCTTTGCTTGTCACTCCCATGGAAACAAGATGTGGAATGTCACGTTATTTAGATTAAAAGTGCCACATCTGACACAAGGCCATGACTAAAGATGACACGACAAATGGGAAGCAGCAAACTCCCAAGTGTTACGATGTGTGCACGTTCCTAATTAGCACTTACGCGTTTTCTTCATTACAGTTCTTGTGACTGAGCTTATAAACAGCCAGACACCTAATCTACCGATTGACAACTGCTTCACATATGCTAATGTATAACTGTTAAAGGCCTGAAGAATCAGATTCATCTCAATTATTCATTATTCAGAAGTCAAATCTAATCAGATTCCACAGAAATCTGATGTTCTCTCAGCTGCGCTTGGCCTAACAAGCCACCACCACCTTTTAGTGAATGTTAGTTCTGTTTTTAAGGAGACCAATGGCGTATCTGAAGCTTCCACCACCATTAATTTGAAGACTTTAGTGTTCTGTGAGTGACACATGCTGAGGTCTCAACAGGCAGGATACTGTTGAGAAATCAGAGGACACTGTAAAACATTCCTTCGTGTAAGAAGCAAATGCAAAACACTTGTGGCTTCAGTATAATGTTTTTTCTCTGGCATAACATGGAAACAGGAAAGGCAAATGATAATTGATGAAAAAACATGACAAAAAAGACACAGGTTCTGGGGATTTTGCATTAGACAAATGTGATTCATAGAGCTCACATCAATGCAATGCAATCCTGGCTGTTTGGAAACCTGAGTCTCCCCTTTGATGGGCATGTTGTTTAAATTCCCAGGGACTGGTGTGCATTTCAAGCATTATTATAAATAACATCCACTCTTTGGAACCCAGTAAGAGCTTTAGTTGCATTTTTAAACACTTGTGTGTGAATGGTCTCATTAGTAATTTTTTCCATTTCATCTCTAGGCTGCATGTGTTTTTTGCTTATGAAGCACTGTTTCCTTGTTTTGTAGCCATAAAGAACTGTTCCAAGAATACCAATTTTTTAGAAAGGTTTTCATTCCAGACTTGTTCCCCTTGGAGAATTTAAACCTCCCCCCCTTGCTGCCTTCTGCTCGCAGTTAGTGAGCTACATAAAGTAATCCAGAAAGATGCTGGACCAGGATTTCAACAACCGGCATTATGCAAGGGGACGCCATTTTCTTTACCTATGCTATAAACTTCTCAAAAGAAGTTGGCTACAGCCAGCTATGAACCTGTGCTAAAGGAGGAATCCTTTCCACAAAATGCATGGATTTGAATGCTTCTTTCAGTCTGACTCATGTTACCCTGATTATACCTGTCGGAAAGGGGAAGCAGCCAGCCTGATTTGACATCTTGTTACTGAGGCACATTAAATTCTTCAATATGTGAACACTCTGCATGCCTCCAAATGAAATATAAAATTGCACAAGTATAATAACTGCTATAAATAAGAGATAAAAGCAAAAAAAGATTCTTGGCTTTGCTTTTTATATTGAAGTTTTCTAAAAACGTAGGCTGTAAAGAAAGGAAACAAAGGAAAATGGTTCTGGAGGGGAAATTAGGCAGAAGCTGACTGATTTTGTAGTTAAGAAAGGCACAAGGGTTTTTTTCTGACAGTTCTGTGGTAAGACTGATTAGTACATTGTAGTTCTCCACAAGTCTAAATAGAGATTTATAAAAACTACAGCTACAGATCCATTTTGTCCAAAACATATGGATTTCCATATGCTGGATTTAGGTGAGCAATATCTACAAGGTATGGAGTACCTTCAGTCATAAAACACATCCATGGGAAACCACCAACTCTGTGATGATCATGTTCATCCTGAAACATGCTGACCATTGCCTTAGGCTCCTCTGGTTTGCTCCAGGGCTGCGCCAGGGAGCACTGTGGCTCCATCTGAGCTGCAGAAGTCAGGACCCAGCTAGACCTGGGTCTCCTAGGGCACAGGCTGGCATGCCTTTTGGCAAATGGCATTACCCTTGGGTGATGCACAGAATATGTGGATGTTTACATTGATCTGTACATTACAAAGCCTGATGGTAGCAGGCATCACTGTGAGTGTCCACGCCCATATTCACCCTTGTACCCACAGTGAAACCAAGGAGCTTTTAGAGGTGTAAATTCCCATCCAAGCTTGACATGTCTCCTTCCCTCCCCCAAATACACACACATTAAGTTTAGCCCCTGCTTTGCAATGGATGGTTGAAATGCACTGTTTGGTTTTTGCAAAGTTCAGAAACCAGGGTCCAGGTGGTGGTGACAAACCTGTATCAGCTGGGCTGCACTCTCTGGACTGCCGTACCGATGGTCGTGCCCATTGATGGCCAACACCCGGTCGTTCTCCTGAAGCTGTCCATCACGGGCAGCCATGCCACCTTCCAGCAAGTTGAAAATAAATACCCCTGGCTCATCAGCCTTGCGGACCAGCTTTATTCCCAGCTGCTCGTCCGGACTGCTTTTGTTTAGCACAACATGGAAACAGTCATCCCTACTGCAGTGAGCATCAAGGGAAAGTCCACTGTTTCGGCATCGGTACCTCTGCTCTCGGAGCACCGTCAGCCGGAGCACCTGGCAGGGTTGCTTCAGGATTGACAGGGCATAGTTGTGAGGCACATTTTTTATGTCCATGCCATTTACCTGGAAGAGAGAAGTGTAAATCAGCAGCAGAAAGACTGTCTAATCTGAATTGGCACTGGAGAGGGCAGATCTATTTACACAGATGTCTTTATACAAAGTGACGTGCACTATTTCAAACCGTGTCACGCAGAAGGCCAAGTTTGCGGTGCAGAACAGTCTTCCCCCCAAGGAAAAGACGTGCTGTACAGACACTTTCTGCCTTTTTTTTCTCCCTTTCTCCCTGATAGTCTCCAGACATACATGTTATTTTTCAGCTTTATTATTGCTCTTTCCCAAGCTTCAATATCCTTTCATATATCTTAGTTTTATTCCGCTAGCTTCTGATTTCGAATCGCCTTGCCATCCTTTCCTTTCACTCCCACCACTTTTCTGCTGTTTCTCTTCTTCATTATCTCCCAGCTGTCCTAGGTACAGTAAAAAAATGCTTCCCACTAATGAATCCCTAATTAAAATGAAGAAAAGAGACTCAAGTAGAAATTTAAATGCCCTGGATATTTACTAGCAATTATGCTGATATACCACACCAGAGAACTGGGATTTTTGTGTTTCTCAGTGTTTTCCAGGTAAGATTTAGCTCAGATGGCGGTAAAACTGCATAACTGCCACTTCTTTAATTTGCCTGGGGAAAAGAAAGAGAAAAAAAAAGAGCTTCCAGTCAATCCTGTCATATCCGTGTGTGTGTAAGAGTGACTAGGTATTACACTTTATCATTGCTAAATGAAAACCATTTGCAAGGTTGTAATTTGTTGCTGGCTGGAAAACCCATTTCAGACAAGTTATTTCCATTCAGTTTTACATTGCACAGGTCAAACCATTTAAACATTAAGAAACGCCTCCAAAGTGCAACAAAAATATCCCCTAGCGTGGACAAAAGCATTTGACTGGCATTTGTTTTTGCAGACTGACTGTGTGGGCATCACAGGGCTGTCCCCACTGTGGTCTGATGGGGGGACTGCACCCCTAGAGACACAGCTCAACTAATTTTAAGTTGCCAGTGTGGGTACCACAGGCATGAGCTGCACCAGCATGAGGCTGAAATTGCTGGGAATCCTCAGTCAATCCCCAGGCAGTCAGCCATGGCCAGGGAGAACTGATCCAGGCCTGTCTGTGCTGCAATCACAGCTTCCCACTGCAGTTTGGATGTGCCCTGCAGGAACAGTTTTGGCTCAGTGGTGCCGTTAACTCTGCCGTTCTGTGCTGGCACCAGGACAAAAAACCTCTACAAAATGCACAACTGGGTGACACTCATCCAGCTGCCACCTGGAACCACAATCCAGAGGCATGTTTAAACAGTGCCAGAGTGAAGTATGCCCACATCATGATCCTGAGAAATCCCTCTGGCCATGGTCTGTCAGACATGAAGCAGAAGGCATGTCACAACCCTGGCATGCCTCAAGTGTCCTCAGCTGCCACTGAGGTCAGCAAAAGCTAGGAAAGCATGGTGGCTTACAGGTGGTGCTCTGAACTTCAAAGGACAGATCCTTAATAATTACTCACATGGAATATGTAGTAGGAGAAGTCAATAGGGGTCAAGAACTACTCACTAACCCTACCAGCCAGCCATGCCAGAGCAGGCAGTAAGATGGACATCTAGAGTCCTACCTGGAAGATGACCCTGAGATATGCATGCCAGACCTTGCAATCCACCCCACTCCTGTAGCCTTATCCCAGCCTTATCCTGTAGCCTTAGCTCCTGTAGCCTTATCCCAGCTAATGCCACTCTGGTTAGCCCACAGTGAACTAAGCAGCCTGCTCAAATGTTTACCTGTAGTTTAGAAAACTTATGCTGAGTTCTTTGCCATCTCTGGCCACGCTGTCACCAATATTTGAGCTAGTTGATTTAAGCTGCTTTGGATATACCTGGGTGAGCTGCAGCTGTACCTTCGGCTTGCAACGTGAATGTAACTGTGCACGCCAACTACACACCATCAAAGCATCAAAGCAAGGAAAGGAACCAGTATTTTCTGTCATCACTCTTTTCTTCTAAGGATTGAAGCATTAATGTAATTTAGCATGCTTGTAGAGCTCCAAGTGGCTGGGGCAGCTGAGAGTGCAGTTCCCATTCATTGCTGAAGCCACTGCTCACAAGATACATGATCTTTAACCATCTGGCCTAATTCTTGTTCATCTGTTACACATTTCTATAGAAACAGGAGCAGAAGTAGCCGCCAACAGCTAATGCATGAATGCTGCTCAAGTTTGTTCTTAGGGATTTCACCTGTGGCTGCTGGTGGAGCAACACTCCCAAAATAGAGCGGGCAGCGTCTGACGCTCTGCAGTGCTGAACAGATCATACAGAGGAGCTAGGTGCTGAAATAACTTAACCCTGATCAGGCCCCTATCACCTATCCCAGTGTAAGTGGGATGTAAAGCAATGGAAACCACACTAACTGAGATTTAAGCCCACAGTTCAGTAGAAACTAGCTGAGCAAAAAGCCCAGCCTCTGCTTTCAGAAAAAAACTTTTGCACCACTGGGTCAGAAATGCCAACAGTATATTGCATTACATTGCATTTTGGATGTACCATGTTTGGAGAGAAATCAGAGAGGTCTGGTAGTGAACAGGAAAAATAAATAAATCTGTGAGCCTTGAAAACAGTTGAAATGAATGGAATCACCACAGCATGCAGAGGAACCGAACATCTTTCTGCATATGTTATTTTACCCACACAAACAAGCAACATTGCAAATCTCATCTCATGATCATCTTACATCGTCTTATTCTTTGTTAGGATATTTTTATCTAGTACCTCCACAGTACTGTACCTTTAGTATCATGTCTCCAGGCAGCAATCTTCCATCTCTGGCAATTACCCCATCTCGATAAATATGCTGTATAATAATGTGAACCAGAGGAGTCTCACTGCCTCCCACAATCCTAATGGCCAGGTTTTCATGTGGATCGGTACGGTTGATTTTAATGCAGGTAATTTCCCCATCTGGAATCAGGTGATACAGTCTGGGAAAACCTGGAAATGCACATTGTAAGGTATTTATTTGACATCACAGCTTTGCTTTGTTAAAACATGTACCGCACAACTTCAAGTACCTGCCAGTTATCCAAACTAGGTTTTATGTGTGGATATGATTTATACTAAGTAGGGAGGAAAGGATACATGTGTTTGCTGAGTGGACTTGAAGGGATCTTTTTTTAATTAATACATTCAAGCTTCCTTTTTTTTTTTCTACAAAACACAGCCCCAAACCTTTGATGTAAACCAGACAGATGAAATGTACTTAAGAAAAAAAACAACACAGTTACATGTGTTAATGTTTTAAGGGAACACAATATATTTTTAGTCACCAGAGACCTCTCTGAACCAGGCCACAGCTCCTTGCTGGCCCTAGACCCAACAAACTTCCATCCCTACTGTGGTGGGCTGCACGCCCTGCCTCACTGGTAGCTTCCCCAGCTGGCCTGGGCAGTGACTGCCCTGTCTTCCTCCAGTTTTGGTGCCGTAACTGAGGACTGGGCGCTTGGCTTGTGACATCCAAGGAAGCAGTCTTTTACCTTCAGCTAACAGAACAGCAAGATTTCTCAGGCAACCCAAAGCAAACAGTAGTTTCTCTACCAGACTCGTCTCCTTTCATCACAGCTTAAACTCTAGGGAGTAGGAATGACTGGCTCTTAGTGTGATGTGTCTGTATAAAAACCATAGTATGCTCAAGGTGCCTGGAAGGAAAGATCTCTGCTGGCCCTGGCAATCTGGGATTGGAGGAGAGGGACTAATGGTGGGCAGGGGTCCTTTTTGTATTTATAATGCACTAGATAAGAATATCCTCTTCCAAACCCTACTTTTCAACTGGCATGTTTGCTTTCACAGCATATCACTAATATTTTATTTCTTTCTAGGTCAATTCAAAATAATTTTAATCCACATTCAACAATAAGCAAAGCAGAAGTAAAAGCACCAGTGAGCTTTAGAGCACAGGTGTGTCAGCCTTCAATTAGTTTGAATTCCCCATAAGTGAGAGAAAGCTTTTGCATTTTTGGTGTGTGGGTCCAATCCAGTGCCTACATGAAAAACCTGGAAGTTGAAAAATTAAGTGCTAATATTTTTTTCAGTAATGTATTTTAGAAATGAAAGTACAGTGACTGTTACTGAATAGTGGTAAAGTGTTAAATGAAAATTAACAAAACAGTATCTGAGATAGAATAAATATTTTCTACTACAGAGTTAGCAGGCAGCAAACCAGCAAGGCACCAAAACCTTTTGGGAGAGAGCAAGGGGAAAGAAAGAACAGGAAAAAAAAAATTAAGAAACACCATGTTGCATCCCTTACCACTTCTTTGATCATATGCTCCTCGGGGCGGGAAGCTGTCTTCCTCCACGTCTGTAAAAAGCACCTACCGGTAGCACAGACTTCGACTTCGTAGTTTTACACAGAGTTGACAGGCAACAAAAGTCTATCTAGATAACTATGCAGCCTTCATCAGCCTAATATCCAAGTATTCATTTAAGTTTATGCTCTCATAGTAGCAGTTTCTGTGCTAAAACAGGTTTACTTCAGCTTTTCACACAACTTTAATGTCTCAGGAATAGAAGGTCCTTTATTTTCCCCATACTTCTCTATTTTCTGAACATTACTTGCCCAGCTTGTAACTTATTTGCTCCTCTCTAGCCTGAAGGGTGGATTCACCCCATCTAAATCCAGGCCTCTAAGATAAATGCATAATTTGGTGATCTGCTTGCTCTAGCTTCCTTTATAGTGTATGGTCACCCAAAAGGAGTGATACCTGCTTCACTGCTTCACCCCTAAATCACCCTTGGAGGTGCTAAACTGTCTCCACTGCTATGTAAGAAAGAGGCAATTAACTCTGGCTTCTCAGTGGGGTGCTTAAAGTCAGACACTATAAGTACTCCTCAGAAATCACCAGAGGCCTGATCCCTGCATCAGAATAAGCATGCACAGTTTACACTCTCGTTGTGGCTATAAGGGGATTTTATGTAAAAATGCAAATGATAATCTGGATCCCCGGATCTTCTCTGCATGGAAATAGCATAAATGAATATCTCTGTATATTTTGCAGACTACCAAAGTGGTCCTATAGCAGAACTAGGTCCATTTCCCATTGCACGATGATTTACCTTATGTCCTAACAAACTGTGTTTTCTGACTCGAACACTTATTCACCCATACCTCATTCTGAAAACTTCTCAAAAGGATTTACCCAGTTGCATTTCTTGACCATGGAGAACTGTGGACTGACACTCTCACATTACTTCAGTCTGTAATTATCTCAGAGCAAAATGAGAGCAAAGTGGCAGTGAACAAGTCTCTACACTTACATAAGACTTACATATATCTTTATATAAGGTATAAACTTATAAAAGTTTCTTTTCATCTTGAACAATGCCTTAACTGGTTTATTGAGTCTTGCAGTGGCACTTGGCTGGCTTTCAATATAACTTTATGCAGATTCTTTCAGAGGAATTTTTAATACCTAACTTGCTTCTATAAGTATGCAGTCTACAACAAAACAAGTCTTCCCAAGACATTTTTCTTGCCAGTCTGCAAGTCACTAGGGTTTCTTTTTTCATAGTTAGCAGGATGTACTGCCTCACCTCCTGTCTTCATTTGATTTGTGTTCTTTATTGACTATAATTAATAAATTGAACCATTTTCTCCTCAGATGGGCCAAGCAACCAAAATAACTC
The DNA here is from genome assembly GCA_013400875.1 of Anhinga rufa. Lineage (NCBI taxonomy): Eukaryota > Metazoa > Chordata > Aves > Suliformes > Anhingidae > Anhinga > Anhinga rufa. The sequence continues at coordinate 22,915 of VZTV01026808.1, forward strand.
AATGATCCCTTAATTTCTGCTTTCTTCATTGAAGGCTTGTCTCTTGTTTTCATCCCAGACATATACATGGATGTTTGTATTACCAACAACCTAGACTGTCATAAGCAAAAGGCCAATGCCTATTTTGATAAACTAACAGTAAGTTTGACAAACTAAATATATAAAATACACAAATACATATTTTTTTTTGAATAAGAAAATTCACAATCACTGTTTCACCAAACAGTCTGCATACATTGTTTGCAGTTTGATCAAAACCTACCATGCCTATTTCAAGATGATGCTGTGTCTGGAAAGCAATGTCTTCAACTTGAATTTTTCTAATGTGTATACCATACTGGGAACAGGTACACCCTGCTCCAGCACCTGGTTGTGCAAAGTGAATGGGGCCTCAGCAACCCAATTTAAGGGATTCCAGCTGGGTTGCGGACTTGTACCATTCACTTCTACACAGCCTGTTGTGAGGTTGGAGCATCGGTTTGCACAGACCCCATTTTCCAGCCCTTACGCTCTTAATTAGATTTCTCCATTCTCTTTGAGCAGGTTTTCCAGAGCAGGAAAACCCAGGAGTATTGCATACCTTTCTTTACCATTTTATTTTTCCAGTCTTTAAATATCGAAGAGCTGCTGAATCTAGAAAGAAGTAAACTTTCTGTCTTGTTTTTGGTGATTCTTGCAGATTTTCCCACAGAGTGTTGTGGTTTTGTCACCGGGGGTTGTATGGAGCATTCTGAATCTGTCAATATAATAAAATGTCATCTGCATTCAGAAATATTGTGTGTGCTTTTTCCTCAAGCATTATTTTCCTTATATTAGTGTGCAATTTTATTGATATTTTCACACATCCCATTACGGTAACAAATAACATAGGAGAGACCAGCTTTACACAGTAAACTCCACTTGTCTGGTACAATGTAGAACACCGAGCACTCATTAGTATAGTGGCCATGAGACTGTAATACAAATTTTTAAGTATGCTTAATATTTTATGCCCACAGTTTATAATACTTAATGGTAGTGTTCCTTCAGTGCTCAGGTTTCGGCTGACTTCTGTGTGCACTCTCCTCCACCTGACAGTGTTGCCATCAGGATAACTTCTCCCTTCATTCCCAGTATCCAGTGTGACAAAGTATTGTGTAATGTTTGGTATGACTCTTGAGTCCAGTTTAATTAAATGTCACTGTAAATAAAACTTGTGTCTCAGGTTGCAAGTCCTTATTTAGATCAGAAGGTCTGACTGATGTGAGATGCCAGCCCACCCCCACAAATACGACTGTCTGCAGGGACACACACTCCTGCTTCCTGGTACCTGATCACCAGAATTTAAATGAAGCTTGTGTAACTTATTCTTGGAAAATTCTTGTGTCTATGAATGTCACGTGCACATGCACTAATGTGGGACTTTGTTCTGCAACTCTTCCTTCCCAACTGATTTTCATTTAGCATTTCATTCTCCCAGTGGTTTCCCATCATTTTGATTTAATGCCTTCCATTAATTCTCCAGTGATGCTGCTCCGATGGAGGGGGCAGGTGGCAGGCAATGCCAGCTCTAATATCTCTTCTTGCTTCTGCACATTCTTCTCACCAAAGGAGTCCCAAAAGAACTAAAATGAAACTGTTGTAGAGTTGAATGTGTCTCAAAAGAGTCGTGGCTATCTCACCTACAACAGGCAAAGTTCTGCAGTGTAGGAAATGCTACAGAGCGTGTCTTTCTTCTGGAAATTGCCCGGCTCATCGTCCTACAGCAGAGTGCTTTGAACCAGTTCTGTAAGATTTCCAACAGCTGTTTTGGGAAATCAGAACTGCAACTGAACCAAATCTGGGGAAAACAGGAATTCCTGCGGGGTGCAGCCTTCCTGAAACAGAAGTTGGGTTGTGATATCTTGTCCTGGGGCTGGATAAGCCACTTTCTTTTCTGTACATAGAGAGCTTTAATGCCATGAAATGATTGATACTTAGAGCCATCTGTATTTCACTTACCTTCTTGTTCTTCATCTACCTTTTCCAAATATTGAAATATTTACAACATCTATCTTTTGTGTATATATCTATATATATATAAAACAACAGGGCTCAGACTGAACAATAGGTGTGAGATACACCCATACAACAGGAGAGAGTTCTGTGGTCCTGCCAGGGCTGCCTTGGTCTTGACTGCTGCAAAGCAATAACAGATGGTAGAACTGCACCCACCAAGAGACTAAGAAGAATGAATTTGACTTTGAATAACATTTGATATCCTCAAGCAATCATAAATTCAATTTATTGTACAATAGCTTGACTGCAAAATGGAACCGATGAATATTTTTGAAAACCAGCAGCACAGCTCCTTTTTACTGTAAAACTGTATAGAGTTTTTCACAACTGCATTCCCCAATTCTTTTCTCCTAAAGCATTAGCTGGTGTACTACTTGTATTTGTAGATCAGTTTGAGTAAAGAGTGTATATATATATACAGTCTTTCTTGGAAGTGAATATAAAGAGTGTGATGCCAAATTAAAAGCACAGTGATACAAATAAGCATAGCAAAGCTCTTTGCTCAGAGATATTTTATCTTTTAAGTAGGTTGTCAAGGTCATTTACACTAGTACATCCAGTCAGAAGATATTACATCTTAAATGTATCAGTGCTGGAAGGATGTCCCTGTCACCTTCCCTCACATCTCAGAATGAAGCCATCTCTTTTAAACTTCCCTAACTTCTACTTCAGACCTGAAAATATATTTGTAGGTGTAAATGCTATTAACAAGATTACTCTCAGGTAGACATCACCAGCTTGAGTGCTGCACTACAGACAAATACTTCTCTGCGTGGGTTATTTACAAAGTTATTACAAATTATTAAAAATGAGAAAATCTTAAAGCCTCCTTCCCCCAAACATTTTCTCATCAGTGTTTGCATTTTTCATTCACTTCTAACATTTTCTTCAGTTTGAACAGTTCTCTGCTGAAAATGTCACCAAAACTTTTAAACAGAGGAACGAAGAAAGCCTGAATCATTTAAAACCGAAATGGGTGCATTTGACATTGTTTAAACAAATTAAACCGCACGTTGCAAATGGAAATCATGAAGTAATCTTCAGAGCACAGGACTGCTGCCAGCTCCAGGTATAAAATAGCATTAGACTGTAACTATTTATCTGTTGTAATTATAACAGAAACACATTTGCTGTTATACATCATATTTTTCAGTGTCCTTGGGTAGCAAAGCAGTTTCCCAAAATCAGCACTGCATTCAACTTCAAGTTAAGCAGAAAAATGGTTATTTGAATGTTTTTTCTCCCACATCAGGAATGATTATTTTGTCTTGCACCCTCACAGTTATATTGCAACTCAGCATTGGCCCAACAAACATATCAGCTTCAGATTAAAGGCACCTACACACTCTGCAGTGTGCAAATAGTTCATTTGACATCAGTGCTGCTGATGCTGAGGGCCAATACATAGGTACACACTATGGTTTTCATTCTCAGAGCTTCTTTGACCAACATCCAGGCAAAACACAGATTAAACAGAGACATCTGAACTAAGATGAGGGAATTCTGAAAACTGGGGACAGGTGGACTATAATACATCAAGCTTTGTCATGTGATCTGACAGCTCCTTTATCAACAAGAGGTTATCAGTAAGAAGGGGTTATTTCACTCCATGTCCACTGTGAGGCTGGCACAGTCTCAGCTTTATTCTGCTCAAGTGCTGACTAAGCCTGGTGAAGAGAGGAGTAACTAGAGAGGGGGTGACCTCCTGTAGCAATGAGGCACAGCTGAGGTGTGCTCTCAGGTGGTCCCAGGCATGAGCCCATGAAACCTGGGGCAAAGCAGCAGCAGGAATCGGTGCTCTCACACTGGGTGTGGGGACTTCTAAGATCAGGAACCACTGCCCACAGGAGCACCTCCGTTCCCAGGAGAGCAGAGTGGCAATGGGGAGACAGAAATGTGGAGCTGCTTTTTTCTAATGGGTTTGGGCTGGACCTTTAGCTAGCACGGGGCAGAGTATACTGCAGCTATCCCTAAAGACTGACCAGCAACACTAACCAGGAGTCCAACCACAGACTGCTCAGAACAGCTGAGGATTTTAAAAAATAAATAAAAGAAGAAAACACAAAGAACTGGAGAAGAAAACAAGCCTCCAGCTGGTGGGATGATGATAACTACTACAGAAAGAAGTTTATTCATTTGCTCTTCCAAAAACAAGGAATAGAGAGAGCCTTTGAGATGCCATTACACAAAGCACCTGTTGCAAAGGACTGAGTAGAAATCCTTGTTAACGTCGTATTTGTACTGCTGCAAGTTACTTGCTTGTATTTTTTTAAAGACCAAATTCCTGAACTGTGTAATCAAAAAACATTCTTTGCATATGCAATTAATACAGTGATTTACGTACCCAGCTTCTGTGATCTCATGCATAAGAGTAACTCCTCATTGTGTAATTACATGCCTACCTGGTTCTTCCAGTGCAGTAGAATATATCTGGAAGTTTATAGGCAGGCTTTGTGCAGAGGAATGAAACCACAAGCAGAGTCAAGGACAGAATGACAATCTTGACACTGTGAATGGGACGCTAAGTGGCAATCACTTCAAGGCCCCATTATATGTCCCTTAAAAAGGAGACAACAGCGCTTTTCTTTCTGCTGGAAATGTAAAGGCCAGTGTCATCTTCACACCTCCTTCTGTTACCATCTGGACTGCGCTGGGTTACTGGATAGGTACTGTTGGCATCCAGATCATCCTCACACACTCTGGACATGAAACCACACTTTCAGTGGAACAATTAGTAATGCGAACTATAAGCTTAGGTAGAAAGCAGTCACAAAAATGCCCACACCCCATCCTGAAGAGGTGTCTTTTGAAAAGTATAAACTTGAGACATACAGAATTTCACTCCAGCTGAAGAAGGACAAGCTTTTGCTCACAATGGAACAGTTGCTAGGGAATGAGAAACATGTCTGTCTGCTCATAGAGGGCTGTAGACAAATTATTTGCAAAATTTTACTGGGGGGAAAAAAAAAATTGGGACACTAAAGTTATTAATGATGTTTCCAGGCCAAGGAGCAGAATCGCATTATTTTTATGGAAAAGGTTCACAATTTTGAATTATCAGGTTTTATTTTGGCTACATTAGGAAGTACGTGGACTAGGAGAGTAAGTACCAAGAACACAGTAACACAGTGAAACTCTCCTGAAGGAATAAGCAAATAAAGCTGAAGAAATATTGAATGCTGTTCACTGATTCACCACTTCAAGAATAATGATGCCTAAACACAGCGTTTGGCAGCCTTTTGTCCTTATTTTGTGTGGGTGTCAATGGTAGCTTGAAATACAGAGAAAAGGGAAGTTCGATATTTTGTCTTCTTAAAGCCCTTACCCTGGACATTTGATCTGGGAAGAGAAGTGAGGTGCTGAGTCATCAAGCAAAGGAATAATAAGCTCAGTGAAGACCTTGATTAAGGTGATTCCCACTCCATGATCACTTCCTCTTGATGCATGAATGCTAATGTTGGCTTCATAATTACAGTCCAAAGCAGTTAGCAACATTTGCTTATTGCTTTGAGAATGCCAAATGTTAAGTGTTACTGCCTGCCAGACCCCTCATCCTTGACATACGTCAGACAATCTTGCCTCTCTCCCTTGTTTAAGAGCACAGCATTCTTACCTCACCACCTGCCTGGCTGAGGTAATACAAGTCTGTCACCAAGGATCCCACAGAAGTGCTGGAATAATTACAGTACTTTGCACTTTAATACCATCCTCCCACTGGGAATTTCCAGTGCTTCATAATCATTGGCGAAAACTGCTGAATTTCTTATAACGTATGATCACTGTGATCCATTTGCTTTAGAGGGACAGACACACGCTGGTGAAGCCTCTTCAACAAAATGATAGAGCAAATCAGCAACAGCTCCAGTAATAGATCCCAGATGCCCAGATCCCACATCCCGGGTGCTAGGTATAGGGCTGGCTGTAGCATGCAGGCTGTTAACAGAACCACCCTACATGAGGTCCTATACACCCCAGCAATTTTCCTGCCTGCTGGTCACTAACAACTTTTTAAAGAAAATAAGGAATGATTGGGTTTTCAGTTTTTTTTAATCATGCACACCCCACCACATGAAAGGCATGACAGTCATGGACATCAGGTTCCTACATGGAGAGGGTCCCCTGCCATATTTTAAGTGATAACACAAGGAGAACAAAGCATTACCTTCCTCTCCAGCAGCAGAGTTTCCGGTGGTCTCCCTTTCCCGGTCAGCCTGGTTGGAAACCGCGCTTCCACTTTTTGTCCTTCGAAGAACACTGAACGCCTTGTTTATTTTTTTAAAAGATCTGCTTCTTATAGTGGAGCGTTCAAAGTGTCGAGCTGCAACAGCAGGAAAAAACAAATCAATACCGTTCAGCAGTTCTGGGCTAGAACCACATAATTCCTGCAGCCGTTGGCATATGACAGGGCATAACAGCAATGGCAAGGCTGCCTGCACTTCACTTTTGCACCTGACTCCAGCTGATACTCCAAGGTGCACCCATCTGAATCTCACCTCTGTTCCACACCCTGGAAATGCCACCTCCTCTGTCTCTTTTGCCAGCCACGCACATAAACCTCCTGCGAGCGTGGTAGCCTGGGAGAGAGTAATCCTTAGTCGAGGCAGAATCAGCAGCAATCCCATGAAAAAAGCATATAAAAGGAAGAAGCGCTGCTCTTCCCAAGCTATATAAGTTTGACAAAAAGAAAAGCTGGAGGCTGTTGTTAAAAACTCTTGGAAAAAAAATGACAATACTGCATCAAAATCCCGCAATGCTTCCAAAGCTGCCAACAACAGCCAACACTTTCATGTCAAAAATTCAAAGATTATCAGGTGGGATGGACCAACTAAATCACATCTTGTAACTTGGGTAAGGCAATAAGAAGAAAAAAATCATAGTAGTTTCAAAACATGTCACTCTCTTTTCCATCCTGTTGAAGATATCTTCGTGGCTGTTAGTGCTCTCTCTCTTTGAGCTCTGCATGCTAGCCAAGCATTGTAATCTAATAATACAGCATTCCCTCAGACCAGACTGTGGCCTTTAAACTCAATAAAACTGGCAGGATTTAATTTCATTCTGGTGTTCTCTTCTTGCCCCCTCCCTTTCCTTGCCTCTCTAGCCTCATGCACACCAGAGAATAACGCTGCTCATTTTTTAGTCTTTCTTCAACCCTTCATCCATCCTCCCAACACACAGCTGGTGCAACACAAGGTGGGATATTCACTTTGGCTTTAGAGTCCTCAAATACAAGCTTTGAACTCACCATTAATGCTTCCAAGTCTGCCTTTGGCCAGGCCATGTTTTTCAAATATGACACTCATCAGAGCTGAGTGCAGAGTCATAGGATGAAGGATGAAGACAAACTTTCCACTGCAACTTGTCCCTGACTGTGGTTATTTCAGCAGGACCGGCTGCTCTGAGCTGCACCTCCCTGGGAGGCTGGCAAATATCCCCCAGGCTCCCAGGGCACTTCTTAAGGTTTGTTTTCCTGCAAATACTTGGCAACTGCCAAACACAGTTTCCAACAGGCTTTTGGATTGGTGCCCATGGCATAGTCATGAGAGTTACTTGGGCCACCATTTTTTGGTGAAGCTGTTAAACAGCTAGACCATGTCTCTGGCACATCACACATGCCATTTTCTCTTCCAACTGAGCTGTCTTGCCTAAATAATCTTTCTTAAGACCTGCGGTTTGCATGTGTGCAGCTAGGCCATCTTCAACTTGATGCTGCTCCCGGCCAAGCACATTTGTTTTTCACCTCAAATCTATTGGGTCACTGAGTGTGCAATTTGACAAGCCATGTAAAATTAAAGCTTTCACTCTCCCTTTTTTTTTTAAAGGCTCCAACAACATATGTTTCACAGAAAACAAATGCTGAAAAAGGCCACGAGGTTTTGAAACCCCCACTTTTAGTTCTTACTTCTGTTTCGGTTGCTGCGATGCAGGTCTCCAGGGCTGGTGCCTGACTGGCTGTCCTCTGAGGTGGGGCTGAAGGCCGGATTCACCAGCCCTGGCTCGTCTGTCATTAAGGCGATGGCCGCGGCTGCTGAGAGCTCGGGGCCGAGGGCGGCTACTGCCAAACTGGAGCCATGGTCTGGAGAGCAGTCTTGGGAACGCCTCTTCCGTTCCTTAGTAAGGCCATAGTGGGACGCTCCTTTACATCTAAGGAGAAGGGAGGGAAAGGGAGACATGATAACAAGTTGTGTTTAAATGTTGCGTACTTACAGAAATTATCTGGTGCCAAGGAATCAAACTGTGACAATCATGGTGGCCAATGAAATACAGACGCTTAACAAGAGGGAAAAATACCAGTCCCGTCATGTTACACAGAATCAAAAAGAAGGAAAACTGTCCTCCAAATTAGCTGAATTACTACCTTGTATGGAAAGACTACTGCTGGTCAACAAAAACCAGAAAGCCACAGCCTTGCTTGTAGTCTCCTGTGTATAAATAGTTACTGTGGATGCAAGAGGACAGGAACAGCAGATACCTAATTAAGCCAAAGGCTACAGTCTATAATTTTCCCCTTGCCTTTGGTCAATGAACGAGAGCAGGGTGAGGCCTAATAGCTTCCCCAGATCTGCTGGTGAAATAAAAGGCACCTTACCCAGCACTGGACCCTGCCAAATCTTCTTGGTTGTCAGCGTGGTCACGCCAGGAGCACAGCGCTGTGGTCCTTCATGCAGGAGGCAGGGTCTGCCCTTCAGGTAAAGGCCAATACAGCCAATGAAGGAAGGGCTGCAGGTGGGAGTCAAACATCTGGGGACTGTGGAAACCTAGTCCCCACACAGTGCCCGTACAGGCCATTTACTGCTTGAACTGCACCTGATGAATTGTTTTCAAATCCAGCCATGGAGATGAAGTTTCCAGCTCTGCTATTCCAGATCCATTTAGACACTAAAATAGAGGCGTCATCACCTTGATGGAGAAAGAGGGGCAAGAGGTGTGGGGGAGGTCCCACTGGCCCTGCAACCCCACCAAAGACAAGGAAGGAGCATGGGGCTCCCACCAAATGGCTGAATGCAGGTCCTCAGACCTCAGACCAAGGTCCTTGGGCCAGCCTGGGACTTCACCAGTTTGAGGAGCTCAAGGCTGGTTCTAAAATAATTCTAGAGGAAAATCCAAATCCTAAATCCTGACTCAACCTCCACAGTGACAAAATCCTCTGTTTCTGGTGGAGACACACATATTCCCAGAAGAGCTGAAGACACAGCACCTGTAAGAGGCAAATTACAAGCCTGTTTCGAAGCAACTTACTTGAGGTCTCAACTCTCTGCTCTAGATTCATCTTAGACAACAAAGGTAGGACCACACATGGCATTTCTTTCTTAAGACTTGTTAAAGAAAGTCACTTGAATGAAATTAAAGGTCACTGTGCTCTTCGTGAGTCAGTATTTAATTAAAGCTATAAAATAACTGAAGAGACAGAGTGGCCCAAGGACACAGCACCTGTGACTTTTCTCCAGCATCACTTCTGGCCACTGTTCACCTAATAGAACTTCATTTACTACATTAAAAAAAAAAATTGCCTTTTAATCCTAATCTAATGAGCTTGGCCTATTTTCACTTACTATTATCTCTTTCTTCATAGCAAAGGTTAACTGATGACTTTCATAAAACTGCCCTGTAGGACAAACTCACAGAAATAGCTGCAAAAACTCTTAGGGAGAGAAAGCTTTTCATAATATATGGCATGCACAAAAGGCAATGCATAATATATACAGTACTCAACGCTAGTGGGTTAAGTGTCAGAAAAAGAAGTAGTACACTGAACAGAGGCCTTGGAAGACAAATGATTTATGGAAGCAGTTGCTGAGACAGAAAGATGATATCAGGATAAGCCACACAGCTCTCTATACCAGCTTAGGAACAGCAGTTCAATTTCTCTTACAGTATTGGCTTTTTATGAGAGATAACTGAATTAAAAACTTTTTTTAGCACTAGATTATGATTTACCATCATTTACCTCATATCGCTTCTGACAACTTCCATCTTAAAGAGCAAAAAACCCCAACCCAAACTATATCATACTGATGCAGATCAGTAAGGGCTTTGTATATGCTTTAAGGTTTGGATGGGAATGGCTGTGGCAGAAGTTATTTCTAAGACCTTTCACAAGCAAAAGGAGGTGTCTCAAAACAAAATACTGTTGTGGAACAGAAGGTTGCTCAATTATTTCAAAAACCAACAAAAAGCTATTTGGGCCACCTATTCCAAGATAAGACTGCAACAATAATCATGTAAAATAGAAAGGAAGAGCTCTCCCACATTCACTGCAGCAGGCATTTTCCCATTCCTTCCCCGAAAAAGAGGTCTGACTTCCTCATTGGCTTGAGCTGCTGGAAGCTGCACACCCCCCCAGTATCCCACACCCTGGCAGGATGCTCTCCTTTTTATTTCATAGGGAGCAGAACCACAAAGGCCTCCCCTTCTTGCAGCCTACCTAAACTTCTCCAGCACAGCATTTTGGGAAACAGCTCCCCAGCAACCTTGACCTTGCAGTAGGGTCACATTTACTAATCCAGCCTATGAATGCTCAACAAATAGTTAAAAATAAATAGCTAAATAAATAAATAGCTAAAAAGCCACCACAATGAAACATACGCAAGGAAATGGCTTCAGGGTGATTTTTTTGCTGTTCTCAAAAGACAATCTCTGCCCTTACAGAGATCCTGCAAAGATTCAGAATATGATACGAGATATTCCTACTCCACATTTTATTTTATTTTCTTCTGTTTTCAATATGCCAGTAAAGTTTCAGTAGTTGGTATTAGGGCACCAGCCTTGTGAACGGGCCTTCAAAAGAAGATCTTTTTTTATTTTTAGTGTGTTACATGTAGATCAACATGAAGATCAGAAGAGGTTCTGCCCAAAGATTCCCAGCTACATGGTTTCAATTGCTGCCTGGTGCCCATCTGCACTTCACTACTAAAGCCTTCGCTTTCTGTGGAAATCTTCACTCGCTGCTGCTAGCTGTACTGCAGACACCCAGTTAACAGCATCAATCCAATAGCAATGAACAGAAGACAGTTACTTTGAATGTAGAGAGGGCTGACACACTTTAAGATGTGGCTTATTGGAGAAGACAAGTTGTCATGATACAAAGCATAAGGCACATCTTTCTAACTCTGCCAGAAATAGTTAAAAGAGAACCAAAGCTCTTCAAGTATGAGCATTGAAGCTATTTCCTAAATAATTGTGGCAGGCATAAACGAACACAAATCAAGCCCTCTTTCTTCAGGTTAACATAGTGTCCTTGAAGAAGAAAAAAAAGTCTCAAGCCCTCACACTTGTAATAAAATCTGCAACAGCATCTCTTCACTTTCATTGTTTTCCCTGTGCTGACACTGCTGTGATAACAGAAAACAGAAGAGACGACTGTCTAAGTGGAATCATATTTATAGTGTCTCAGCTACATTTTTCCATATGGTTGGATTTGGCTTCCAGAAAAGAGAGATCCATAAAACAGCTACATGCCAGTACTAATTATCTCTCTCACTGTGATTATTAATCAGCTGCCTGATTTACAGTTGGAAGAGTGGGATACCTGATTAACGTAGGCCAGTCAGAAAGCGAACCCAATGCTGTCTGGTGGCCAAGGTGAACAACAGATTTATGTTCCTTCTCAGTCGCACTGAACAGTGAGTACATCTGTGCAGCTGTATGATACTGAAACAATTTGAAGGCCAAAATTGAGATAAACAGACATGAATAATGTGTGTTGTACAGTTCATGCCATTAAGTAGTGACATTAGGTGCATACAGGAAATTAATAAGATGGTTTCTTCTGTTTGCACGGTCTCTTTTACAAAGCAGAAATGTGCTGTCCTAAATACTGACCATATGAATTAGCCACTGGGCAGTAAGAGGACAGTGGCGGCTGCTGAAACTTCACCTAGGGCTACAATTCTGGGTGGCATCAATGCTGGTAGCTGCAGGGCAAGTCTTGCCCCGCTCTGTGCTCCACACGTGAGGGAGGCTCTGCAGTACAATCCTCAGGAGTAGCACATCCCAAGTGATGGAGTCAGGAGATCCATAGCTGCTCATAGCTGCTTTAACTTGGTCCTACCATTTGTAAAAACAAGCTTCGGTCAAAGTCAAAGCTAACCATGGAGTTTGTGCCTGCCAATGCTGGGAGATAAATTTCAACAAAAAACCAGGAGAAAAGTCATCACAGTTTTGTAAGATGTGTTGGAGCTTTATAAAACCTCAGAATCCACTTTTCCTGTGACAATGGTAGCTCCATGACAACACATCTAGTGACATAAATGAAACAAAATCACAGGCAAAAAGTATATGTATATATTTATTACACATTTGCTCTTTTAAAAATGTCCTGCTTTATATCTGTATTATATCACAGGCTGCCACTCTTTCTCCTTGTCACACACATGACTGCCTGGGCAAGAAGCAGGGGAAAAAAGTGAATCTAGAGTGTGACAGTGCTTGTGAGCCAGGTCTGGCACAAATAAACAGAGCAGAAGCTCTCCCTGTCCAGTTCTAGTAGTGCTTTCCCAGCCCGACTTCCAGCGCACTCATATTTTGGTGCTGTTTTTCTTTAGAGCACCAGCAATGGACTCATTGTCTGAGTGCAATTAAGAATAATGTATACAAAGCACTCGCAATTGCCCAGCAGAAGAAAATACTGCATAATGGGCTGTCATTGCTGATCCAAAGCTAAACCCTGATCAGGCTAGACAAGTATGTTTCAGCTATGCCCTCCCTGCGAGCAGTCTTATCCCTGCATAATTTGGGCTTGACACAAGCCGGGATCAGAAGTACCAACAGTACAAACGCACAATCTCCCTTCCAGACCAACCATGCTGGTGCTTAAGAGGCCAGAGACATCAACATCTTCAGCAGTGAAGGTGACTAATACCTTGCTGCTCTTTACACCCAATGATGTTGTATCATCCTTGCTCAGAAATCTGGCTTCTGTGAATCCTGGTCCTACATGCAAAATTGCTATATATGAAAATCAATCCTGGAACTGAGTGCTTAACAGCAATGCTTTTTCCTTGGTAATTCTGAGTTCTTGCAAGGATTAACCACAGCATGAATGCTGCATATGAAAAAAGCTTCATAAGTAAGTATATGATTTTTTTTAATGCATTTACCTTTTCTACTTTTTATAAAGGATTCTGTCATGTCAAGGGCTTTCCTCATGCTACTGTAATCAGCGGCTATGGCTAGGAAGGTCCTGCCTACATTAAACTTCCTTTAATATTCATAAAGAAGGGGATGAGCTGTCTAAAGAGCAGAGCTTAAACTCCTGGATTACAGATTCCAACCAACATTTGCTGGAAGTCAGGCTGCAAAAACCTTGTCTAAACATGCAACTAGAAGCAGGCTGTTCTCTGCACCTGCACTTGAATTTCATAATGCCATCAGCATTTCTAGATGCTCTCCACTGCTGCTCTGTGTACTCTGTACCCTGGCATTGATGCATTTGGGTATCCTCTCCCTGATGGCCTCCCTTAGCACAGTGTCAGAGGCTTGCCATCTTGTTTGGGAGAAAAAAAAAAAAGCTAATTTTTCACCTAACTTCAGTGGGAAATTGTCCCAGTTACTATTACTCTTTCACTTCAATAACCCTATAAACAAAAGCATTTTAGAGATAGCTTTCTGACACCTGGGGCATCAGGGCTGGCTGGGAGGGAGACATGGGCCAGCAGCTTGATCCCTGCTGCCTCCAGAGGGTTGAGGATGAGCGATTCCATCCTACGCCTCCATAAACATCGCTCTTCTCCGTGTCAGCACAGAGATAACTATGATAGAAATTCCGATGAGGCAAATGGCTCCTCTGTCTAGCTGTCAGAGAGATTTTCTCATGTTATTTGCTCTCTGTTGTCAACCAGAGACCTTTGATAAAGGATAAACATGTAGTAGATTTAGTGGTTCTATATTTCTGCATTAGTACTCTATAAATATTTATAAAGGTCCTCATAACATTTATTTCTTTAAGCTAAAGTTATTTAGCTTAAATACTTTCCCACAAGACAGGAAAAAACCCTCAAATATCTATTTTGTTTCAGTTTAATTTCTGCATATCCCTGTTATGGTTTCCTTATGGTTTTTGTTTTAATGAAGCCATCATAATTCAACAAACTCTGGAACTACCTTACTAGTAAAGCCTAAAGATGTGCTGTGTCCTGTCTGTAAAGATCTGACCCCAGGGAAGGGATGTCATTTTTACAATGCTTTTGCACTATGATGCTGTCAAACAAAATACATTTATATATTATATAAGGAATGTGTGCAGGAATATCTGTACACTTATACTTCCATGTCAGCTACTCTGTACGAATTTGGGTGCATCACTAGAAGAAGGACTTATGGTTCCCACAGACTAAAAAAAAGGTTTTGTAAACATATGAAGAAAATATATATTGACTGTTCTTTATAATTAACTATGTTAGTCATCAGCTGTCGTGACGTACTCCTATTTCTGTGACTTCGTTGCTCAGAAGGAGGAGCAATCATGGCTAGTGATTTTAGTACAGACCTTTGAAAGTATTTTGCATTGGTGAAGAGTGGAATTGTGGTTCAGAGTTCAGTCCCCACAGTTCCCAAAACTACCAGCGGACAGACAGTCAGTTCCAGACACAAATTGAACAAGCATTCAAAGGAAACCAAATCCCCGTTTTAAATTTGACTGCTCACACTGAGGGAAGGGAGAAATCTCCAGATTTCCTACTAGTTTTCAGGAGAGTTGAAAGAACTTGGAACACATTTTTATTCTTAAATAAATTGTAGAGTTTAAATTTCATGTACATGCTACTGAAGTGTCATGTAACATATGGTCATGTTTAAGCTTTTTTTTTCCCTTCTCTTTAAAAAGCAAAAAAGTTGTATTTCAACCACCATCATCAGCTTCTATTATGAAATCTTTTAAAATGCCCATTAACCTCTATCATGGGAACAGGGAATTGGAAGAAATAGGTAAACAATACTAGTTGCTTGCAATTGTGGGCAAAAATAATGATTGGGATTATTGTGCAATGATCCCAGTTGCTGTGGGGACTGTGTGCAAATTGTTGGTCCAGACACGTTCTCTCCCTCCCCTGACACTTCTTCCAGGCCATTACTCTGTCACTGATGATTTTGAAACTACAACCGTTCTGATTTATCTTCAAGGTTCAAGTATCGTTTCAAGATCTAGTCTTAAACAATTCCAACAAATTGCAGCTGTCTTACACATAGGGGAACAGAGCTGTAAATTGCTAGAGACAGCTGAGAAGGGCAAGTCATCATACAAGCTGGAAATGCCAACTTCTTGTATGGATTAGCACAGGTTCTATTTTGCGTCTAACACAACTACTACTTTAGATAAGCTAATAATAAAAATTGACTTTGTGGCTTCACCTTCTGTTGCCCCTTCCCCACCTGGGCCCAGGCCACCAATGCTCTGAGAATGCACAAGGGCATCAGCAGCCTGTTCCCACTGCTTACATAAGGCATGGCCTTGGGTTGCTGCTACAGCTTCTACCTTTTCAATGCTGCTTTTAAATGTAATGCTTGGAGAACACAAGCAGACCTCGAGCAACAAAAATGAGGATTTAACCAGGCTGTAAGACTCAGTCAGCCTATTAATCATTATTTGCTCCTAGATTACTATAAACAAACATTTTTTCATCATGGGGAAGTCACGGGCCAGAAATGCAGAACCACAGTGATCTTGTGTGATGCAAA
>VZTV01026810.1:6806-31746 GCA_013400875.1 Anhinga rufa
GAGAGGAGGAGAGAGGAGGAGAGAGGAGAGGAGGAAAGGGGAGGAGGAAAGAGGAGGAGAGGAGGAGAGAGGAGGAGAGAGGAGGAGAGAGGAGAGAGGAGGGAAGGAGAGAGGAGGAGAGAGGAGAGGAGGAGAGAGGAGAGAGGTGAGGCTGTGATACTTCCCATCACCGAAGCACCCAGCGGTTCCATAAAACCCTCTGGTGCTGCGAGGCCATTCCTGGCACTGGATGGCTGAGCAACGCTGACCTTTAGACACCTGTTTAACTCCTAGCCCTCAGCAAGCTTCGGCGACGTCCGCGGCATTTCTTACACATCTGAAGTTAACTACCTGGGTAAGGCTTTGCCTCATCAGGGCTTTTCCCTCCAGCAGTAGCAGCTGTCACATTTTCAACAGGACTGTAATTTTTTTTATGTCCTTTGAAGATTTTTCCAATTTTAACAACTCATGGCACAGGCAAATGAGCTTCTTTTAGGTTGGGCTGAGTAACTCTGTAAAGGCCTCTCATTTATTGTGAGTTATTGCCTCCTCAGAATGACTGTACAGGCACTCCTGCTACACTCAGCAGTTTCATGCCAGCATCTCTCTGTCGTTTGACCCCGAAGCACTTCCCTTTCAAGATATTTGTTATCACAGCTCTCAGCCAAAGCTATCACAAGTGTCATACCTTCATTCTCCGGCTGCTTCCCTTGGTGTCTGTGGGCATGTGCTTGCCGAGAGCAGATCCTTTAAGGTGTATCAGGTTCGGTATCCGAAAGTCGCAGCAGCCACAGTATCAGTAACCACAGGGTAAATCCCTCCGTCTGCTCACCTCTTAGTACAGCGAGGGACAGAGAGCAGAGCTCCTCATTCACACTGGTATGGCACACACGTCATAGCAGGAAACCCACAAGATTTTAGGCCAAGGCTTCAAAGCAAATAAAAGATCTGTGTGAATACCCTGGCAAAGCAAAACAGAGCCCCGGCGTTAATCAGAAATACTTCCCCAGGGGTGAGAAAGTATCCCTATTCCCGCTTGGGCTGGCCCCTGATTTCTCCGCTGGTTGCCTCTATGCCCCACTGGCTGGTTTTTCTGCTCTGAGGCTCTCCATCTCTGATAAGCTCCAAGACATGTTTTAATGTGATTTTTTTTTCCCCTTTTCTCTTTCAAGTTAATCCCTCTTGGTGGTTTCTGACATTGTCAAATGGCTTTTGTGTACTGTCAGAAAATCTCTTGATGTAGCTACCGAGCAGCTGCTAACAAGTTGCCCCTGGGATCCTACATCTATGAGGCTGTCTGCCTGTATAATGATTTTCAAATAAGTAAATCTATTAATGAGATCTCGGTGGGAGCGGGGGAGCAGCTCCCTGTCAGAGGACCCACACAAGAGGGGCTTCGTGCCACAGCACCCCCTGACAGGTTCGCTTTGGCCACGATGGGCACTGCAGCATCACAAGGGGAGGCAGAGGGATGCTGTCCCTGGGCAGTGGTGGGGGACACGAGGCTCAGCGGCTGGCACTGGCTGCAGCGTACGTGCGCGGCACCGACCTGCACAGCCCTTTCCCCTTGGTTACGGAGGGAAAGCGAAGAACAGATTGGGATCTGTCACATGCTCTAGGTAAGATTCAAGAGATGAACTCAAGAAGCCAGTCTGTTCCTCCCCGAATCAGGATGGCAGCTTTAGTATCGAGTTAAATATTCAGAGCTAGTCTTCGGGGTTTTTCCATTTTGCCCCAAGGTTTAGGAGCTACTGGGATCCAAGCTTTTCTCAACAGCATGATTCTAAACCTTCAACTTTAAACCAGGAAAGTATGCTGAGATTTGCACATATTCACATGACTCCAGGAGACAGAGTATAAAACCTCAAACCACTGGATATTGCAAGCACTGTGGTATAATAACAGGTTACGAGGAATTCAGCCCGGACACATCCAACGCCCACAACCTGGTTTACGATGGCGAAGGGCTGCAGTTGCACAGGGAGGCGGTCGTTTCGTGCCCATACACAGTACACAGAGCAGCAGCTGGTCCCCGGGGCCCGCAGACCCGAGGGCTCTGGGGAAGGCGGAAGGCTGGGAGCCTCCACGAGTCAGACCCCAGCCCGCCGCGGCCGGCACAGCCTGCAGCCTGGGGCTTGCTCCGTGGCACAGGTTGCACACGCACGCGGGACCGGGGAGGAGGCGGCGTGCTGGCCGTGGCACTGGCTGCACTTTTCCCTCGTGCCGGAACCAGCCCTGCATCTCACGCAGATGGGTGCTTTTCCCTCTGAGTCAACAGCGAGCCCGTGCCCTCGTTCGATACAAGGGGCAGGCTTCAATCTTGCAAAGATGGGCTGGGTTTTGCATTGTGAGAGGGACAGGGTATCGGCACAGGGCACGCACGCACGCACAGGTGTCATCTTGCTGTGTTTTCAGTGGCCATGAACCTCCAGCATGGTTTAGGATTTAACCTAGCAACCTCTCAGCTTGGAGGCAAAAGCATCCAGTGAACCACAATGACTCTTTTAATTAAAAAAAAAAAAAAAAGAAAAAAGAAAAAAGAAAAAGAAGCAGAAAGAAAATTCAGCGTGAACTTCAGGGCAAATGATCCTCCATTATCAAATCCCATCTTAAAAAGTGCACGGGGCTAATTGAATTACTCTTGCTGGATTTCTATGTAGCCATGAAGTCTTCTTAATGTGGATTGATAGCATAAATCTGTTCTCCATTGAGGAAAAAGTGAACACTGGCCCCTGACATCTATCTTTCTTTCCAGAAATCCCATCTAACTGGACGTCTCCCTAGGCCACTTCCAAGAGAAAGATGTCTCTATACATTACCCCTGACACGCAGCAGCAAAAGGAAGTGAGGTCCGTTCACATCTAATTACTCCCACTCCTGGATTTATTACAATCATGCCAGGATTAATTGAGAAAGTAAAAATGCTTAGTTGGGTGATCAATCTTCTCTGAGTTACTTACCTTGTCACTCGCTAATAACTGTAAAATAAAAATGCCCCTCTTCGCTGCATCTCAGCAAATGGATTTCTGTAATACATTGCTAGGAATCTTTAAAAGGCATTTGAAAGCAGTAAGGAGACAAATTGGATTAGCTGGAGAGAAAGTGCAACCAAAGCATTTTTTTCATTACCATAAAGCACAAATTTCAGCTCTCCCACGCTCAGGTGGCGATACGGAGACAGTGCCCACCCCCGCGGCGGGCTGGTGGGCAGTGGTGGTCCCGCGACGCCAGCACGGTGCCTGGAGCAGCGCTGGCAGGAGCTGTGGGGCACGCTTTGGTACAGCGGTCACAGATACAGCGATGGGGAGGGGGCTGAAGAATATTCCGAGTAAAACACGAAGAGCCTTTCCTTGTTTAAAGGCCGAGGCGTTTTTGACACCAGAGACACATATTCTAACGTAAGGGAGGCTGGGGATTCTGCCCAGCTGAAACTGGACATACCCAGTCGCTGCCCTCATCTTGCCCACCTCCCGCCACGGGGCTCCCCGGGTCGCCCCAGTGTGTCCTCAGGAGCCAGGGCAGCTCTTTTGGTTTAGATCTCCTAGCTAGTAAGGCCTGGTTTCCCCCAAACAGCCACCTTATGTCAAGGCGACTTGAAGGGTGTTAGCATCTTTGAGATCAGACCTTTCTCCCTGTCGAATTTGGCGCACCCTTTATTGCAAGAAACACGCATGGTGCACAGCGTTAATGACCCAACACCACTCTTTCCCAGAATCTTGTCCGAGAGAAATACCCTATTTTCCTTCTGCAACAAGCTCTTTAAAAATAACAAGAACCCAGGAGCCAGAGCAGTCCCAGTTCCTACCGACCACATCCCCCGGCCCGTGTAACGCGCCGCCCTCGGCGTGCCAGCGGCGCCCAGCTGCAAACCCTGGGTGCCGAGGGCTGCAGGAGAGGTGGGGTGGCAGCAGCAGCCGTCCTGCGTGTGCCCCGCTGCAGGCTTCAGCCAGCATCTCCGGCGCTGGCGGCGGAGCTGGCAGGCGCCACAAAGACACCCAGCTTTTGGGAACCCTCCTTTAATGGAAAGCATTGAGGGTGCTGGGAAACAGGACTCGAGCTGAAAGAGAAGAGATTAAGATTCAGGGCATGCCGGGATCAGGCTTTTTTCTTCCCCCCCCCACCTTTTTCAACAAGCAAGGAGCCAAGATTTTAGCACGCGGTTCGAGGGCCCTTGGCAACCCCTGCAAAGCTGCTGGTGGGCCAGAGCTGCTGCCCAGCTCCTCTCTGCTGGGCTCCTCTGACAAAAGGTCTGCGTGGTGCCCAGCGAGGCTGCCGGGCTGGAATAGCCTGTCCACAGGCCGGCAGGGAGGGACCAAGCCCTCCCAGCTTGTGGTTTCACACTCCCCTCAACCCATTTCATAGTTAAAGGCAGGATTTATTGGACCAGACTCTCAGGGAGATAGAGGCTTTTGTGTTGAATTTTATCCAAAACAGTTAATGCAGCTGCTGCTGTTGCCATTAGCATGGGGGGAAAAAAAGAGGGGGGAAAAAAGAGAAAAAAAGACATTGAAACTATCAGCTCTTAAAAGATTTCTTCCTCTATCTGAAAATCAATTTCTTAGTGCACACATATAGAATGACCAGGAAATATTTCATCTTCTCGGTGCCAAGCTGAGAGAAGCCAGCACTGGGGCGATGCTCGCATTGAATCTCCCAAACGCTCTCCCCTGCATTCATTATTCCACGCACACACACGACTGAGGCTGAGTTAACCTCTTGCTGCCTGCTCTTCCAGGGCAAAGGGAAGGGATGCTGCTGAGACAGAGCAGGGCCACCCAGTCCCTGGGCAAGTCACTGCCCTTCTTTGTCTTACCTTTCCCCAGTGTAAATTGGAGATAACACCGAGGAGCTCGTCCCAGCGAGGATCAAGGAGAGGCCCCAGCTGTGTGTGAGCTGCGATGGCCCATGGGGCTGGCGCGGGCAGGGCAGGGCAGGGCAGGCAGGGGGACACGAAGCAGCCCCTCGCATCGCTGGAGGCAATCGACAGCAGGGGCGTCCCGCTTCAGCCCTGTTGCGCCAGACTTTCAAATGGAGCAAGACCCCAAACCCCACTTGACCCACTCCATCGAATAGTTATTTGTGTCTGCAGGTCACGGGCTGAGCGCGGTGGGGCAGGCCCTGTGCCGCAGGAACCCATGCCCAGCTTAACACCTCCTCACTTAATTCAGGTCATGCAGGGAGAGGGGGCAGGAGACCCGGGGCTGCTGTCTGCCTCCGGCCAGGGGATGAGCAGGCTGTTGGTAGGAATCCCTCCCCAGTAACGTGGCAGCCCAGGCTTTGAGTCCTCAGGCAAAGCCCAGCTGCACCTGGAGTGCATTGCCAGAGCAATTGCCAGCTGAGGATCCTGCTGTACCCAGCAACGCCGTCAAACGGGACGGAGGAGGACGGCAGCCTGCCCTCCAAATGCATCTGCCCAGCTGGTGCCTGATGGACTCTACAGAATTCTCCTTTCCCTGACTCTGTCTGCTGGATGCACCGCAAAGAGCTGAATCCAAATAAAAGGCCTGGTGTCACTGAAAAGTGACAAGAGAAGGAGAGAAAAATTAGCCACACGTGCCCGAGCGCAAGGGGAGAGTCAGCATCGTGCGATGCACCAGGTTGGTGCAGGAGGGACAGACGGGCACAGCACTCCCAGCAGCACTCCCAGGGCGGCCGGCTGCCCTGCGCACCTTGCCGGTGGGCTTTGGCAGACCCCCGCGTTCCAGCCTGACCAAAGCAATTGCTGCTCCCACAACACTGCGGGATCTGAGAGCTGAACTCCCTTTAACACCTTTCTCTTCCCAACTGCTCCATGAGGAGCACGACTGCTCCTGCACAGTCGTGTGCGCTCTGGTCGGTCCAGGAAGCACTGGTAACACTAAGTGACTGGCCCAAAAGGATAAAAGAAGTCTGAGGCACAGCATCAACCAGAAAGATGCTTTTCTCTCCAACCTCCTTTGCTAATTCCGCTCGGGTGAGACCCCCCTGCAGCGCCGCGTCCAGCTCTGGAGCCCCCAGCACAGACAGGACATGGACCTGCTGGAGCGGGGCCAGAGGAGGCCACGGAGGTGATCAGGGGCTGGAGCACCTCTGCTATGGAGACAGGCTGAGAGAGCTGGGGGTGTTCAGCCTGGAGAAGAGAAGGCTGCGGGGAGACCTTATTGCGGCCTTCCAGTGCTTACAGGGGGACTGTAGGAAAGATGGGGACGATCTCTTTAACAAGGCCTGTTGTGACAGGACAAGGGGTAATGGTTTTAAACTAAAGGAGGGTGGATTTAGATGGGATATAAGGAAGAAATGTTTTACAGTGAGGGTGGTGAGACACTGGCCCAGGTTGCCCAGAGAGGTGGTCGATGCCCCATCCCTGGAGACATCCAAGGCCAGGTTGGACGGGGCTCTGAGCAACCTGGGCTAGCTGGGGATGTCCCTGCTCACTGCAGGGGGGTTGGACTGGATGGCCTCTAAAGGTCCCTTCCCACCCAAACCATCCTATGATTCTAATCCAGTCTGAGGTGAGGAGAGCACTGCCGGTGGCTGGAGCACAGCAGGGAGAGCGGTCTCTCGGTGCAGTGCTCCTCACACCGCATAAGCTGCTGCACCCAGGGGTAGAGCAGTCACCTCCCTCCCACCGGTGGATGCACGACCACGGGGCGGCTGCAGCAAGAGACCCCAGGCGAGGTACCACCTTCCTGCCAAGGCGACTCGGCTTGCTGCAGGGAGCAGGAGGCGAGCCAGGCAGCCCAACACAGCGGGGTTGGGGACTGAGCCTCTCTATATTGTGTCATCTACTTAGGGCCTGTCAGGGGAACCACATTCTGACTCCCTTTGGCAGCAATAGGCAGAGCCTTTCAATTAAACAAAGTGCTTCAGTGAATTGCCGCCTCATCCATTAGGCTCATCTGACTCAGGCATTTGGAGCCTGTCTGCTCCCCATTGCACTTCATTTGGGAAATTGGTTTCTTTAAAGAAGCAGAAAGGAAGAGGAAAGGATGAAGTCTGTGCAAGGGGGAAGAAATGACCCCACCGTGACAAACCACATCTCACAGCCCAAGGCAGGCTGTGCTTTTACCTCTTTAACAGCAGAGGCAGCTCGTGGCAGCCTGGTGCAATATTCAGTTCAGTGGGAAAACCTGGCAATGTTTTCAGGCAGGTAAGTCAGGCAGGGAGACAAATGCACATGATGCCAAAGCAGAAGGCATTGCATGTTCATGCGTGCGGGTCCCCCCTCTGTGGGTGCTACCAGCTCCTCCGGTGTGGGGTGGTGCAGAGCTGGCAGGTCCTGGCCGATGCTTGTGGCAGGATGCGAGTGACCGCAGGAGGAGCGACTCAGCCCTTCGGTGGGCCGAGGAGGCGTTGCTCCTGAGCCACGCTGCTCTCAAATCAGATGGCTGGTACAGAAAAACCAAGTCCTGTTCTCTTCCTGTAGTCATAAAAGTTTTCTTTGTTAAGCAATAGCTGGAAAACAGCTGCTCGCGAGCTGAGGGCTTGTTCAGACACATAATCCTTGCTGAGGAGCCAGGCCATTTACAAGGGTGAACAGCTCTGCGCTAGGATCTTAAAACTGAGCAGCTCCTCATGTCCTGGCTGTATCAATGCGCCCATGCTGCAGCTGCCAAGCCGGAGGCAGTCCGGACAGTGTGTGCATTCACACCCCGGGGCAGCCAGGCAGCGGTCGGGTCCCTGGCAGCAGCCGGGTGCTGGGGGCACCCCTGACCTGGCACCAGCACCGCGGGGAAGCCAGCAGCCCCTGCCGGGGATGGCTGGGCCCTGCTGGGAGATGGCAAGGGTGGAGATTTGGGCAGCAAGGAGGCCCTGGTAAACGGACCTGCTCTGTGTCTGGGGCTGGACGGGCTGACTGCAGCCACCACAGATCTGCCCCCACTAAAAAAAGGGCTCACGGCTTTTCTTGTCCCCTTCCAGAGCTGTAAAGAACGTTAGGAATAAGACGATGTGCTGCAGAGCTGTCAGAACTGGGGTTGACCCTGTCTTATTTATTGGATGGTCCAACATGGTAAAAACTAAAGTAAAATGTGCCAAAATAGTGCAGAAATGGACCAGAGCAAGAAGTTTTAGGTCCAGAGGCTTTGGTGGGGGGGAGGTAAGGGAACCTAATTGGTCTTGTTGCTCTTGGTTTAGTAGTTCAAATCAAAGTTCAGGCCTGGGACCAGAGATTTGCCCAGGAGGGCTTGCTTTTAGTCTAGTCAAGCAGGATTTGTTGCAAGCAGCTTACTCTATTTTGGCTTTATAATTCAGTCAGTGAAACCCATTTTTGGAAACCATTAGTGCCCGGGATATGTCTACAGCAAGCAGATGTGTGCCTCGTAGATGCTGATAGCTACGAGAGAAGCAATAGCAGGGCTGACCTCAGTCTGAGAAAGGCTGGCATAACCCATCCACTTCTCCCTGGCAAGGCACTGTTATTAATATTGTACCTACACTTATTATAGCAAGCATGGCCAAATCAGGCTTGCTGGTGCTAGCCCCTGTACAGAAACAGGCTCACAAGTCTCAAGCCTTAGAAATCCTCTCTCACATCACTCTGATGTCCTGCTATTACAAGACCTGCTTCACCTCAAGCCAGAGCACCACTCCAGTCAAAACCAGTTTGAAGCCAAGCCGATCTTTCCTCCTGAGCTGTGTTTTTCTCCCAGCTCGGGCGGTCTGGGCCATGTCAGCCACTCCAGTCACACCAGCGGGAAAGAACAAGAAGAGCTATGGGGTCTGGAGGCAACAGCTCTCTCCCCTCACTTCCCACCAGTGCGGGGACAAATGCTGCCAAAGCCAAGGGAGATGCTTCAAAATGAAACCAGTGCTGGTCCTGGACTGGGGATCGGAAGGAGCACGTGTTGCTTGCCTGCTGCGGCCATGCAGGACCGGTTGCTGTAACAAAAAGCAGATGTAACCCCAGCATCCTGGGATGTGAGGGCAGAGGCCCTGGCATGACTCTGCCTCTGTCTGGACCAGAGGAGGCAAAGCTCTCTCCAAGTGAAGTCCCCCTCGCTTCTCTCCCGCTTGTTTTTCATCAGGACCTTCCACTTCATTCCTCTCCTGGCCGGGGAGCTGGTTCCGCCGAAGGTGGGTCCCTCTCACAAGTGCTATCCCTGGGTCAGCCAATGCCATATTCATTCTTTTCCTTCCTTGCAAAACTGGAAGAAAATCAAGGCTGAATTTGCAAAAGTGAGACAGGAAAAGAATGTTCAATTAAAAACACAATGTAAGCAGGGCTGGCCCAGGAGAATTAATACAGCTAAAGTAAAAGGCTGGCTTGAGGCTTTGGCAGCAGGAAAGCTTCTATGAAATGAAATGCCATAAACCTTTACCAAGTGGGGAACAATAATAGCATCAAGATGCAGTACTTAGATATTACTCACACTGATTGAGTTACTGCCTGGCTATTGCAATGCAGCCTCAGTGACAGAAAAGAGGTAATCAGGTCCTAAGTAATTAACGTGCCGGCACAGGGGGAAACTCAGGAGAGGAGAAGGGAGGAGCCAGGAGGACAGGAGTGTTGCTCTCCATCACAGCGTGAGCACCAGCCCAATCTCCTTCTGCTCCCGAGCAGGATTTCCCAAATAGCCAACCCCGCCACGGAGCAGCACACAATGGCGAAAGGCGTTGGAGAGTCGCAGCCTGTGCCCTGAGAGCAAAGCCCACGGCAAGCACGAGTAGCTCAGATCTTTCTCCAGCACTGTAGGCACGGGTTCTCGGGGACGGGTGAGACCGGGTGCACAGAGGCGGCTTAGCAGTTCTTGTCCTGGTCTTGCTTTGGGCTGACGAGACCCAGACATTACAGTAACGCTGGTGTTGCACTGCTTTGTTCCTCTGGCTCCGGCTGCCAGGAGGGAAGGGCACAGCCCCTCACGTAGCACCCAGTCCTGCTCCCTTCCCGCAGACAGGAGGTGGCTTTTCCAGCTCTAGTGCCCTATGCTGGGGTGAGCCTTTCTGGGCTGCCATCCAGCTGCATGGCTGGAAGAGAGAGACGGTGCGGAGTATCCCTTTGTGAGCGAGCTGAAGCTCACAGGGCCCTGGGCCATTTGCCTTTCCAATTAACCAGCCCGTCTCCTTGCCAAGAGCTGACCCTGCAGCCTGCCAGGCAGCCGATGGCCATGGGTGGCCCCGAGGCTTTGAAGCGTTCCCACTCAAACTTTTGGTCTTCTGCTGAAAGCCCTTCTTTGCCCTTTGGCACCTCCTAAGCACAAAGCCACGTTGTTCGTGGGCTTGAAGCGGTGAGGTGGCCAAGGTGCCCTCCTGTGGGGTTATCCCACGCAGTGGGAGGTGTGACCTGCTGCTGCTGGGGCCGTACAGCCGTGAGCAGAGGCATCGCCGATATCGGAGGTGGGATGCAACCCCAAGACTGCTCTGTGCTGCTGCTTCTCTGGTCCCACCTGGCGCTCTCAGGCACCCCTCAAGGCAGGCCTAAGGTGTTAGCTAAGCAAAGCAAGCCAGGCAGGAGGTACGGCCCCAACAGAGACGCCAGTGCAGTTTCTTACCAATTGCTCTCTTTCTTGCATGAAGCAGTGGAGAAAAACCGGGGAGGAGCTGAGCTTAGGCAGAAAAGCGCAGCCAGCCACCTACTGGAAAAGACAGCCAACCCCAAGCCTGGGGCAGGCTGAACTCTCCTCATTTGCCCAAGCGAGCGCACGTCTTTCTTCCCAGCATTTCCCAGTCTGGGGAATGCCTTTTATTTTTTTTTGTTTTCTTGCTGCAGCAGCAAACGCTAGAGGAAAGTGGCCTCTCGTGGATGAAAGCTGTGATGCACCGCAGGCCAGCAGCGCTGCACAGAGCTGACACCTTTGCGCTGCGCAGGAGCAGGGGCTGGCGCAGCGGTGCCCAGAGGCCTCGGGCCTGGCACCTTGTCCCGGCGGGAACGGATGGGACAGGCGAGGGCCCAGCCCTGATGGCCCGGGGAGGGACCTGAGCAGGGAAACCTGGGCACGCCGTGGCGTGCGCCAAGCTGCGCATCGCCCGGGCTGGCTGCCCAGCAAGAGGGGAAGCAGCAGGAGCAGATCTGGGGAAGGACAGCACGAGGCAGCCCTGCTCGGGCGGATAAGGCTTTCCCACGGCCGGAGATCGGGGTGAGCCTGCTCCCGCCCTCCCAGCGGACCCACCGCTCTTCACCATCACCTCTTCGACGCTTGCCCGCTCTCTCCGCAGGTTCCTGCGGAGCATCCCGGAGAGCAGAGCGCGGTCGGGGCTAAGCCAAACTTGTTTGCGAATAAACCAAGCCGCTACAAATAAACGCAGGGCGATCACCCCGAGCTCCGCGGAGCCGCATCCCCGGGTCCTGCATCCCCGGGTCCTGCATCCCCGGGCCCTGCATCCCCGGGCCGGGGCAGGCGGGGGGTGCCGGGGCAGCCCCCCGGGCGGGCTCTGCATGCCCGAGCCGGGCCGGCAGGACCGGGAAGGGGCCGGCAGGACCGGGAAGGGGCCGGCAGGACCGGGAAGGGGCCGGCAGAGGGCATGAGCGGCCCGCGGTGCCCGGGCGGAGCGGGACCGAGCTGTGCTACAGCCCAGGCTGGGGCTGCTCCTTGCTGGACCTGCTACAAACCACCAGGAACACCTTGGGGGTATGCTATGCCCACTCGCCCACCCCTGGGGTTTATACTTTTTTCCCCTCAACCTCAACCTTTGTCGCCTTTTGCACGCGTGAAGCTCCGGCAGTAGCTCACCCTCTGCGGCAGCAACCGTATTAAAACGTCAGAAAGGACAGATAACCAGCAGGAGACAAACTGGTGGGGTCAATGAGGCATACTGGACAGCGTGCGTTGGGGCGGCTCTGGCTGAGCATCCCCTCCCTCTGCCCTCCCAGACCTGCTTGCTGCTTTGTGGAGGGAGGGGGCTTGCTTTGTCCAGGTCGGAGCAGGGGGAGAACGTGGCTGAGCTCTGCATTCAGAAATCATTTTGTCCTGAACAGCAGGACAGCGCTCTGGGAAGAGGGTTCCTGCTGGTGCAGTTACCGCTCGACGCGGGGCGTCTTTGGCAAGGATGATGCAGGTCGCAGCAGCCATCAGTGGGGAGACCCGATATGCCCCGGCATTCTCCTGTCCCAAAGAGTGCCCAGAGCAGCTCAAGTGCTGGAGGGTGGTCAAGGCACAGGGCAGGTATACGACCTGTAGACCGTGTACCTGTAGATCGATTCTGCAGATCCAGAGTGAACCAACAGCAGAGCTCATTAAAGCACAGCTCACGAGACACTGTCATAGCATGTGCCTGCCACTTGCCAGGGTGCACAGTGCCTAAATAAAACACATTGGGTTGCAAAACACAAATGTTTGGCACAAAGAAGTACTTTCCTGTTGGTTCCAGGCCGTGGTGACGTTCCAGGCTGAAAGCCCCTGTGTTTGCATTTCTAAAAAAGCCTAAGAGCCACAATTTCTTACCCTCCTCTCCTTCCCTGGCACAGCCAGCTGCCAACTCGGACGGGGGACCGTGATCCCGTAATGGGCGTGATGTGATGGAAAGAGGCGGGCGCTGCCAAACTACCGCGCTGGAGAAAAATCAGGCCTCAGTACCCAACCCGGATCCCACACCCCACACAATGCAGGCCAGCCCCGCTATTGTCCAAGGGAGGCAGAAGGGGTTCATAGCAAATATTCTGCTGGCTGAGATTCATCAAGTCGGTGGCTCGTTCATGGGTATAGAGTCATCAAAGCGTCCATCAGCGCTAACCGGCACTGACAGCCGCACAGCGGGAACAATGGGGCCATAACACTTATTAATCATATCCCTCCCCATTGAACCCGACCCATCAATCAGTCGCCTTGGTCTTGTACTTTGAATTCCCCGAGCTGCCGATCCCATGGCTGTCCCAGTGGGGGACCAGACGGAGGGACACGCCGTTGCTGGGGCAACGCTTGCCGCCGTTTCCTCTTTCCCCAGATGTCAGCCATGTGTTTCCATAAGATCTGGGATTGTCCCCAAACCAGATGGAGCCACAGGGCGCTTTCACGGGCACTGCGGCAGCTGTGGCAGCCCCTCGCACACAGATGTTGGCGGGTATTCTCTTGGCTGCCCGTGTATCCTGGTGGCCGTCCTCGCTGGCCTGTGCGGTGGCATGGGAGGAACGAGTGGGTGCTTCTAAAAGCCTCCAAAACACAGCGACTTCTCACAACAGCTCACGGCCAGCCTCCGTCTCACCTGGGATCTCCGGCTGAGGGTGCCACAGAGCACTGGGATGGGGATACCGAAACACCTCTGACATCCCGATTCACAAGTTCCACCCATAGCGGGAGTCTGGATATCCATGCAGCAAAGCCTTGGGCCTTTCTGAGAAACTAAGTCTGATCCCTCAAAGCTTGAGGCCACCTGCATCAAATAGCCCACGGTTAGGCTGAGTAACGCATCAAAGTGTGGAAGCATAAAGTCTGAATAATGCGCTTTTTTTTTTTTTGGTGGGGGGGGGGTACCTTGTCTTTGGAACCATTCCTCCCATGTGCTCGAGACATGAGCACATGGCATGGGAAACCGCACGTGCTCCCCACATGAATGGCTCCAGAGCTCCCCGGGGAGCAGAGGGCAGTCCAGAAGCAGCCGGAGCGCGCTGGCCGTGCTACCGTTTGCCTTACTGAGCAGGGCTACGGCTGCTTGCTCTCCATGCCTCTGTGCTCAGCGTCAGAGGCTGCGGGGAATTCACAGCCCATTTTATCGCACGGAGGAGCTGCCTGTTTTCCGCTCAGCCATCCGCTTTCCGTTGCACTTTATCCTGCCAGGACTCTGGTTCAGAAGACACTTAAAGCCTCCCTCCCCGTGGCCATGGGGGCAAGCTGGCTGCCAGCCTGCTGAGGAGGGAAACTCGTGCAGCGGACTGAAGGCAGGCAGCTCAGATAAACAAGAGATGTCCTTACTGGAACCCAGAGCCAGTGTGCAAGCATTCCCTTTGCTATAGGCAAAGGATTTGGCCCCACTGAAGGGATCTCACCATCCACCTCCACTGAAATCCCCTCGGCAGAAATCTGCGAGCGTGAATGTTGTCCCATCTTTCTGCCTGAAGCCAAACCGAAATGCTGGGTCCAAAGCTCAGAGGCAGTCCTCCTGCATCCCGAAGTTGTGCCTTGGCCGTATCTCATGTTGGGAGTGTCAGAGGAAAAGGGCCCCCAGAGACCTGGTAAAGCTTTGAGGGCTCTTGAGGGCAGCCCTGAGGGAGCCCACCCCTCCGCTCGCTCACTAGGGAAAGGCTGTCTCCCCAAGCGCAGGGCTGGAAAGCTGACGGTGAGGGACACACGCAGCCTGGGCTTGCCGTCTGGTTCCATCGCCAAGTTTGCTCTTTCTCCCTTTCCTCCGGCAGTTTGCTCTGGAAGGACAAGGTCAAGGACAGCTGCCCCCGTGCTGCAGGCAGCACTGATGGAGCCGAGAAGTCTCGCCCTGGTCCTGTTACGCAGGCTGCCTGGGACTGAGCGGTGGCAAACCACACCTGGAAGAGGCTGGCTCCTGGCGATGCTTCGTCTGTGCTGGTAGGTCCAAATGAAGCTCCTCTGCAGCCCTTGGCAGCGTAAAAGGTGGGCATAAAGCAAGCCGAGGAGCAGGCTCTAGCACCCAGCCACAGCACGGATGCGTGCGGCTGCAGGGCTTGCAAGTCCTGGGTGCAAAGAGAGCTGCTCAACTAGCCTGGCTCTCCTACCTGAGGCAATGCTTGCCTCTCCCCCTGCCCAGAACCCCCTCCCAAAGGGAGCCCCCTTCCCCTAGATCCTCACACAAGGCGGTTCCCAGGTTAACTGGCCTTTTTGTGCCTGCGGAGGTGCCGGGGGAGAGGCCAGCGGAGCGGAGCCGCCCTTGCCCTGCACACAGGATTAGGGCTGGGGAACAGGTGGCTAATTCCCCCCCGCACAATGCAGCGTGGCGACCCAGGCAATGCTGCTGCTGACCCACGGGCCACAGGAACATGTTAACAATTTCCAGGTCAGTGGAGGAAAGGAATGGCAATTTTTTCTGCTCCAGAAGATAACAGGATATGGTTTTCGCAGCCCCCCACCATAGCCCAGAAGGCAGATTCAAGGAACAGTAATGTTATCCTTGCCTTCCTTCACCCTCACCCCCAGGAGGGCCAGACCCCTCCATGTCCCCGAGAGCGAGCACAAGCCCTGCACGCTGGTCCCAGGGTGGGAAAGGCTCCTCGCTGCCCGCACACCAGCCGCCCCTGCTGTCTAGAGCAGGGCAGATGAAAAGGCAGGCAGTGCAAAGAGATGCTCCCGAACACCCCATCCACTCAAGACCCACTGCCCCTTCCTCCCGGAGACCTCATGGGGCTGATGCCTTGGTGGTACCCAGACACGGGCTGGCATTAGCGTCGCTCCCATGCAGCCACCCCTCTGACACATACCTGGCTGCGCCGTAGCTTGCCAAGACGCAGCCTGCATCCCCTGTCCCTCTGCTTACAGCAGTCCTGGATTTCTTCAGGTCACGTTCCCATGGAGCCCTTGTAAAAAAACAACCAACTCTTTCATTTCCACAGGCCCTTCATGGTTGAGCTGGCAAGCAGCAGCGAGGCCAGCGCTGAGCCTGGTCATTACGTCTCCCTCCTGGTTTCTTCTTTGGAGGGAGCTCTTCTGGGCAGGCAGGGCCGAGGAGCAGAAAGAATTTTCTTAGAGAAGGTGAAAAACAAAGACAAAAATAAGCATTACTCCATTTACTCATTTTGCTTTAGTCTTAACCCTGACTTATGCCAGAACGTCTGCATTCGCAAGGATTCACGAGGGTCCTGTCCCTCTGGGCAGCCACGCATGAGCGTTACTATCCTGTTGGCTGTGAAATAGCCTTGTAATACTCAGCAACAGCAGCAATAAAACAGCGAGGCTCAGAGGAGAGCTGATGAGAGCTGGTCCCGTTTGAGGGTGCCCACAGGCGACCCCAGGCACCACAAGTCCTCTCCCTATATTTGCTTCGGGTATAACGTACGCCCACGTGCTTTGCATCCCTCGCTCAGCCTGCAGGCACGGTGGGGCAGGAGCTTTCTCTGACAGCAGTCATATAGTGCTTAGCCCAGGGAGGGGGAAAAAATCAAGGGGTTATTCCCATCCCTATCAGTCTGAGGCTGCAAGGCAGCAGACCACAAAGGCAGGGCAAGGGCAGCCTCCTGGCACCGAGACAAGCGCGTGGGCCTGCCTGCACATGGACAGGGTCCCGGCGGGACTGCAAGGACAGACGCTTCCCAACTTCTGCCTCGTATACCCTGCTGATAACAGCCCAGCAAGCGTTACTTCAAGTGCTTTCTGAAGCAACCGAGCTTAAACAGTGCTGCTGCTGCTGCAAGGTCGCAGCCTGTCTCTGTCCTGCCTGAAGCCTGGCTCAGTGGGGCTATGGCACCTTCACCTCTCCAGCCCTCCGGCAATCCCACTCTCCAGAGCAACGCAGGAAGAGAAAATGGCAGTGGGAGAAGGCATCAGGAGGTGTGGAGATCCTGGGTTCAGTTCCCAGCTCTCTCAGACCTGCTGTGCAACCTTGGCTACCCTCCTCCGTGCCTCTTCTCCCCACCTGGAAAGCAGGAGCGATGATACTTAACTCTGTTGAGCCCCATAGCAGAAAGAGGTGCTGTAAAAGGACTAAGCTGCGGCTCTCCTCCCATGCTCTGCATTCCCACACTTACTCCTCTCTTCTACCCCTTAATGAGATTAAGTGAGAATAAATTATGCAGAGCCCACCCCTCTCTCCTCACCCCCACCCCCAAGAGGTGCCCTGCGTGGTTTCTAATTAGCATCATTAATAGGGGTGGGGGCAGCCTTGCTGCCACAGTGCTTTAACAATCAGAGCTGTCAGCGAGGCCCTCGCTGCTGTTAAAGTGTCCCAGAGCTTTTGTCCCCGGGCAGAAGGGAGCCCCGGACTTAAGACCACTTTCCCTTTGTGCTGGGAAGGGGGAGCGGGAGGGGAGGTCCTCCTTCCCATGTGTTGTCCCTGGGACCACCAGGAGAGAGCTGGTGCCACCAAAGCCCCCTCTCCGGCCAGGTGACCCCCGGTTGGGGGGGGTTTCGCCCAGGGCTCCGGGCAGGCGAGGGCTGGTTAGGAGCGCTGCCCGTTGCTGTCTCTCTCCACCCTGGGATGGTTTCTCCATGGGATCCCATAGTTTCTCCATGGGATTTCAAGCTCGGCTTGGCCAGAGGATGAATACAAGCAGGTGGCTGCTCCTGCACCCCGCTGGCTGGCCCTCCCCGGGCCCGTCCGGGGGTGGCACGCAGCAGCCACCGTCCCTGCCACGGCCCCTAATGAGCAGCAGAAGGGGGCATGTTGGGAGCGGATGTGTTAACGGTTTCTGCTTCAATGGAGGGAAAAATCCCCACAAAGGAAGGTGTACAAATATTGTGGGAAATCTATTGGCCCCTTAATATTTGATGAAGGCCTGGGCCATTCAGCCAGGGTGAATTCCGCAGCAAGGTCTCATTCAGCCGGCATCAATGGGAAACTTTTAATTGAGAGGCACTTCATTCAGGGCCTGTGGGTCATTCAGTGTGAGGGGCTTTCAGGGAGAACAGAGAACCATGTCTTTCCAAGTTGCACCAGAAGAAAAGCCACTGTTTCCTGCACTGGGAGCTTGAATACTGAGGGCTCTAATCCTCCCAAAGGGAAAACTGATTCCATTTTTTAAAATTCATTTCTCAAATAACAAAAAAGAGAGGAATGACAAAAAGGGAGGTGGCAAGAGATGGGGCTGGGCAGGGGAGCGCTGCCCTGCAGGGGTGGCTCCACTGCCGGGAGAAAGGCCGAACGCCCCCGGGATGCCCTTCCCTGGGGAGCAACCCTTCTCCCCACCCAGGAGGGGCTGGCTGCTCGGCACCCGCCTGATCCAGCACCCCAGGCACCTCCGAGGTTCATCTGCCTGGGGCCACAAAGGAGAGGAGCGTGTCTGGGCTTAAGGGAGGTCGTTCTCCAGCGTCGGAGGTCAGCGCTGACGTTTGTCCCGTGCAGTCGGATGGAGGGAGTGTAGGGGAAGGGGAGGGAGAGAAGGTCCCAGTCACTCAAGGACCCAAGCCTCCGCCGAGCCTTTTGCTGGGGTCACAACAGCGGCAGCCCCAACCCCGCTCTCACAGCAGCTCCCTCGCTTTCTCCTTTGAGCACCAGCAGCCCGAGAGTCTATCGCAAGGCGGAGTATCCAGCCCTGGCCCCGCACAAGGGAGGGCCAGCCACCGCTGCACAGCGATGCAGTTGCTCTCCCCTTCGTGCCCCGTCCCCAGCGGAGGTGGGTGCCCCCAGCCAGAGGAGAGCAGAGGGACACTCATTTGGCAGGAAGGTTTTGCTTTGCTTCGGTCTTTTCTCTCCATTTTTGGAGGGTGGGACGTCTTGCAGGAGGCGTGGGGGTACTGCTGCGAGGGGCAGCGGCTGGTTCCCTTTTCTGCGGTATGGCGCAGCATCTGGGAGCAGCCAAAGCGACAGTCAAAAGGCAGGACAGGCACCTCTCCCCCAAGCAGAGGGACACAAAAGGCACCATCAGCCTGTCTGTGCAGCCAGCCAATCTGTCTGCCTGGGCACGCTGCCTCCGAGGGGCAGGAGGTTAAAGCTTTGATGCGCATGAGGAGGCAGCAGGAGCCTTTGCTTCAACTTCTAAGAGCTTTGGAGGAGGATTTAAAAGGCAGCTTCCTTCATCCTACCTGCCGCAAGAGCCTGCGGTGCAGAACGGTGTGTCAGGGCAAGGGGGGAGTTCAGCTGCGCAGCTCCGGGGTCAGGACATCCGTAGAGGGGGCCCACACCCCACCAGCACTTTACTTCACAGCCACTAAGGATCTGCTCGGGGCATGAGCACCAAAAGCCTGGGGAAAATGCACCCGGTGACCCTCCTCCCGCCTGGGACGGAGCTTGCTTTCCTCAGATGTTCTTGCACTAGGGCAGGGTGCCTACTTGCCTCTGCGTGCCAGGTGGGTGCCCCAGGGTGCAGCTGCAGGCTGTGAGGGTTAGCGCCTTTGGAGCACTGCGCCGGGCGGTGAGCTCCCCCTCCGGGGTCTCACCTAGGTCCCAGACAACAGCAGCAGTGATGACACGGGGACCTTGAATCCGTGGGGCTGTTATCCCTCCTCCCCATTCGTCACCTGTGTTTGAATCTGCCTTCGGAGTGTAAGAACATACATGCTTTTAGAGAGCATGAATGAATACGTCTGTCTCATTGCTCCGTCCCCGGCGTGCCTTTGGATGCCCCGGTCTTGAATGCATCGTTTAGATGCTTGTGGGATGAGCCAAATGAGAAAGAGAGGAGAGCCTGCATCTTTTTCCCGCTCTGACTTTTTTTGAGGGTCCCTTCTGGGACACACAGCACCCTTTGCATGACCTCCTTCCTCATCCCTCCCCCTCCCACTCCCAAGCTATAACAAGACATTGCAATAAGTTATAGCGGCAGCTGGGTTAAAAATGTGCTTTTCTAAAGCTAGGTGTCATAAACTCACAATAGG
This sequence comes from Anhinga rufa, assembly GCA_013400875.1. NCBI lineage: Eukaryota > Metazoa > Chordata > Aves > Suliformes > Anhingidae > Anhinga > Anhinga rufa. Next base: position 26,129 of record VZTV01026810.1, read on the forward strand.
CTGGGCTGAGGGGGACACCCTGCCCTGCCGCTCTGCTCTTCACTCCTCCAGCTGTAAAGAAAGATGAAGAAGGAATTAAAGAGAGGTTGGAGGGGAGGGACACTCCTCATTATGTCTCCTACGCTGCGGTTTCCAGGGAGACAGCTCCTGGCGCTGCATCCCTCTCCCATCCTGCTGCGGCCCTTTGCAAGTTACAGTAGCGGCGGCTGCTGTTTTCCCTCTGTTCCCAGCTGTCTTCCAGGCGCTCTCCCGGGGTTTCTGGCCCAAGGTGGGCTTGACACCATATGGAAGAGAAAAGAGCCCCCCCCGGTACATATGACCTGTTTGGAAGGGGAAGGAAAGGGAGGTCGAGTTCATGCCTACAAGGAGCCAGGAGGGACTGACACGCACTGACAGTGTTACATGCGGATAAACCAGGCTCTTGCTTTTCTGTAAGTGGTGTAGAGAAGTCCCAAAGTATTTCCAGCGCTGGGTGGTATGACCGTCACGGGAAGTCATTAAAACGGCCATAGATCGGATCGTGTGCTATGATCTGTGCTCCTTTTGGGAAGACCAGCCAACGGGAAGCGCACAGCCCCTGCCGATGAGCTGCTCCTGCACACGCGTCGCAGCCGGCAGCGGGAGCGAAGGAGTCGGGCACCCTGACCGCGGGAGTGGGCCGGTGCCGCGGGGGTCGGAGCCGGGACTCCTGCGAGCTCTCTCACCTTCCATGGCCTCGCCACACCTATGCAAAGAGAGTCTCTCCACATCTCTGGATGTACAGAACAAGACAGGTCAGGCCTCCAGGAGCCCAAGGACTAGGAGTAGGTCACATCGTATGTGAAAGATGTAAAAGGGAATCCCTCCACTCTGGAAAATATTGAAAGGTTCACGAACGGACAGAGATTGCAGACCCCCTGTGCAGCCCCACCAGAGCTCTGAATTAGCTAGCTTGAGTAACCGCAGCAGCAGCAAAGTGCCTGCCGTGCAGGCAAAGCCAGGGCCCTGCATTGAAACACAGAAAGCGCATTAATTATACATTAATTAAATGTAATTTACTGTTGTCTTTTTTTTCTCTGCATTCCCCCAAGTGCCAGTGTATCGGTTTGAACTGCCTGTGCGGTGTATCACCATACAGCCCACACCAAGAGCTGGGCTTAGCTTCAGTGCAGATCATGTTCGTAGAACAACAGCAGGACGTCTTGGAATGGCTGTGGCCACGGTGGTTTCAAATTTATTGGTGTCTGCATGCACAGAGGTAAGATTATATACATTAGAACAGAGCAGTAGAGACACGCCTGATTTATCCCTCATCCATACTTGTGTGTTTCTGTAGAGAACGTTTTTAATAACAGATGCCTGAATACAGCAAAGGCGTTAGTAGTTACTGATGTATCTTGCATACACATGAGTTTGTTGATGCATCTATTAATGAAGAAGCGATACCCAGACTTACAGCTGAGCTCCGACTTCTCCATCACATGCACAGGCTCAGGAGTGCGCCATGGAGAAGGGCAGTGCAGATCATGTCTCAAGCCCCACTTGGGAACTGTTGCTTGAAGCTTGAGCGGCTGCTGCTTTGGGGGCTGAAATCTCCCGCACCGTGCCGTGCACCCTCCCCTGCCTTGTAGAGCACGTGGGCACCCACGGAGGGGAACCCATGGCAGGGGGGGATCTGCAGGGGGATCCCAGGCAGCCCCCACCCACTCCATCCACCCCTGGGCGCCTCTGCTCCAGCTGCCATGGGAAAGAACCACAACTCCCGGCATGCCCAACGCGAGCACAGCGTGCCCAGATGGCCTCCCAGACCGATCCGTTTACACATGAGCACCCAATCAGTTCATGCATGAGCACCCATTTTGTACATGCATGAGAGCCCAACGTGCTCACGCATGACCGCCCAGCTGATTTATGCATGAGGGCCCAATTAGTACACACACAGCACCTGATTAGTTTCATGCAAGAACACCCAATTAATTCATGTTTGATTGCTCAATTGCATCACACATGAGCACCCAGTAAGTTCACATACGAGCTGTTAGCTCATGCCTGAGCTCCCAATTAGAACATGTATGAGTGCACATTTGCATCACACCTGAGCACCCAATTAATTTATGCATGAGCACCCAGTAGCATCATGCCTGGGCGCCCAATTGCATCGTGCATGAGTGCCCAATCAGTTCTTGCATGAGCGCTTGATTACTACCTGCATGACTGACCAATTATTCACGCATAAGTGCTCCGTTAGCGCGCACCTGAGCACACGATTAGCTCATGCCCGAGCGCTGCGTTGGACGTACAGGGCAAGGTTCCAGCAGCTGGGAGGTGACGTGCAGGAGGAAGGCACGAACTGCACGTTGCCATCGAGGTTGCTTGCACTCAGCTCTGAAACAAATGTAATGCCCCATCGCATGCAGAAGCATCAGCCCAGCAGAGCACAGAGAGATTGAAGAGCTGGGATGGGAGGAAACTCGGGAGGAGGCACGAGGAGGTGCAAGGAGATGCTGGAGGATATGCACGGAGAGAGATGGCGGAGCAGAGCTACTCAAAAATTCAGCTCCTAGGGAAAGTTTAATTAAGAAGGACAGAGGTCTTCCCAAAACAAGCTAAAAACTATACCAGATTTCTCCATATTTCACTTTTCTTCCTCCTTTGTGGGTGGGATGGCAGAAACATATTCTGGTGACCAAGTGATAAATGAAGCCTCAGTCCCCTACGTCCACAGGCAGGCAGAGTTCACACGCAGACGCCAAGAGTTCCCCTTGCTTCCAGCTGTGACATTGCAAAGAGGATCCGTCATTTAGCAACCCGAGCATCCACTGAGCAGCTCTGTCCAGCTTTTGTATTGCTCTGCTTTCTTACTTTTCCCTCAAAACACCTTTACCAGAGCTCCCAGACAGATGTTAACTCCATTTTTTTTTTCTTTGGGGACACTCCAGTGAGAAAGATTTATCTTGTCCTCGCTGCCTCGGGACCGACGTGAGGCAGAGCTGCCCTGGGGTCAGATGGACGGCCTGACAGGCACACATTCACCCCATCTCCCCTCGCCAGAGCTCTCTGCTCAAAAGGGGATTGCAGCTTTAATGAAGTTAGGATTTATGCAGGTTAATCTGGAGGTGACCTGTCTGCCTTAAGCGGGTTGACATACACCCCGTGCCTCCCACCGGCTTTTGTCTTATGGCTCAGCACACATAACCCGAGGGGGACTCTGGCCTGGGGGTCAGCAGAGAGGAGTGAGGACAGGAGCCGTCAGTCGGCCAAGCACTAAGAGCAGCCCAAAAACCTGCAAAGAGCCTCCCCGGCCAGGGCAGCTGGCAGGACGTGGGGCTCCAGAGGTGCTCCAGGATGTCCCCAGCACGAGCGCCAAGCTGGTGCTCCAGCCACGCGAGGACCCTCTAAATGAGCCCTCGTCCCCCACTGGCAGTTGCATGCCTGGGGGTCTCCGGGGTAAGAGAAGTGTCTCTTCAGCCATTTCTGCTTATCGACACATGGGATCAAAGCCCTCTTTTGGGTGATGTCTCTGAAATACAAGTTCAGGCCCCTTAACCAACATCCCCAGCAGTCGCCAGTGGCAGAGACCGGCTAGGACACCCTCTCGACTATTAACGCTGATGGACAGAGCAAGTCACGCATCAAATCTCTTCCCCTGTTAATCCAGCGTTGAACTTCTCTTCTGCTGCCAGCACAAGCGGAAGCCCCCAGCCGTTACTGGAAATGAAAGACCCCCCTCCTGGCTAGCCTGCATGGGAGAGCGAGCATCATGCCACGGCCGCTGTGAAGCGGTGCCGGCCCGGGTACCACGCAGCTAGGCAAGCCTGCCCGGATTAGAGCAGACCTGCCCAGGTGCTTAAGCAGATCTCTTGAATTTTAAACTGGGGGGAGCCCTCAGCCTGGGTTTGGCCAAGGCCATCAGACCCCGCGGGAGTCTGATGGCCTCAGTTTGGACCAGTTTGCCGCGTGAGAAGTCAGCTGCATACGCAGAAGCATGAGCTTGTCCAGCTGCTTGCTCCAACCACACGGACGCTGGGGTAGAAAAGCACCAGGGGTGACAGAGCAGGCAGATGCAGGGGCTGCTTGCCCAGCGATTGCCTCAGTTTCGGCTTCCCTGGAAGCAGGTCCCGCATCCTCTGCAGGCTCCTGGCGATGCACAGGGAGGAGAGGCCTGGGCGAGCCAAAAGCCGACTGGTGGTGGCCACCAAAGGGGTCACTGGAAGGAGAACAAGAGCAAAGGGAGACAACGGAAGGCTGCTGGAGGAAAAAGGTGCAGGGAAAATAGAGAGATATGAAGAGCACGAGAGAGAAAAACAGGGTTTGTAAATACTTAAAAAAAAAGGAACAAGAGAGGATGGAAAGAGGGAAAGTAAGGCGAGCAGAGGAAAGGATAAAGAGCCGTGCCAAGTATTCCCTGTCTTGTCCTTTAAGCCCTAAGCTGATCCAGCGGAGGCAGGTATTTACAGGACGGGCTCAGCTTTCCCAGCTTGTTCCCAGTCTTGGCACAAAGGCCAAGAGTAGACGAAGAAGAAGGACAGAGAATGGCAACAGGGTCCCATGAAAGCCCCCGACAAACCCCATTGAGGTGGCGGTCCTGTTCCCATCTGTCAGCAGCCACTCAGTGAAAGGGTGTGAAGGGGAGGGGGGCAGGCGGCGTGAATCAAGGGCTGACACAAAGAGGAAGAGACTGATTATGCTGTTATTTCTCCACTTTCAAACCCCATTAGGGGACATGCCGGGCTTTTCTCAGGGTCTTTGGGATGCTTAAGCTGCCCATTTAGCAGCAGGAACGGTCCAATTAAAAGAAAGACAAAGGAGGAGCCCAGCCTGTCTTAATTGAAATGGGTTTCAGTCTAATGAGGATTAGGTTCAAGAACAGACCTAAGGGAGCAATCCAATACCCATTACCCTCCTGGACTGTACCACCACCGGGGCCGCTGGCCACGCCGCCAGCCTTTTAACCAGCACATGGCAGACCCAGCACGCCAACAGCCTGGCGTGATGGGAAGGAGAGCAGCCCCTTCCCCAGCCACCAGCCCCAGGGGCAGCAGCTCAGGCTTCCAGACTTTGCCCTTGCCCTGCTGTTTGGAGGCGAGCATCCTGAGTTTACCCGTCCCAGTGCTGGGCGCGCTGTGCTGAGCGGGGAGGAGGGCGGTGGGCCCGCACAAGGAGCGTTGCCCACCTCCCCTCGCACCCTGCCAGCTCCCCCCCCACCCCATGCCCTGCGGAAGCGACATACCACCGTACCTCACTAGGAAGCCTTGGCTGCTGCTCCGGGGTCTGGGAACAGCCTGAGGAAGGGTCAGCTTCCCCAGCCCAAAGCTCAGCCTAGTTTGGCCTCTCCCTCCCCTGCAGCTTTCTCACAGCAGAGCCTGCAGACATTCAGGGCTTCCCCTGGCTCCCCATCACAGCAGCTAGTCCCAGCCTCCTGCCTTTCGCTCCCACGTCACCCTCTGCCCACCTAATCCCGTTGCTGTGAGCTCTACCCTGCAATCACCCACACCTGCATTTTCAGGAAAGTCCTATTTAACCCAGGGTGGAATGTGCACAGTGTTCCTTCAATTTGCAGGCTTCTTAATTACTCAAATCCTGCAAAATCTCCAGTCTACAGCTGTGGAGTGAGATTACATAAATATATATATACACAC